>CM041781.1:213030296-213214657 GCA_023374045.1 Limonium bicolor
TTGAGTTTTAGGTTGGGGATCATGTCTATCTGAGGATTTCTCCAATCCGTGGAGTTGTCCGGTTCGGTAAGAGGGACAAGCTAAGTCTTCAGTTCATGGGTTCTTTTGAGGTGCTTGAGAGCGTTGGACCTGTGGCCTATAGATTGGCGTTGCCACCAGTGTTGGCATGAGTCCACGATATATTTCATGTGTTGATGCTCATGAAGTATCTTCATGACCCTTCGTGTGTGATTGATTATGGGCATCTTTGACTCCGAGATGATTTCACTTATGAGGCAACTCCGGTTCGTGTTATAGCTCATGACGTTCACCGGCTTCATAGCAAGACACTGCCTATGGTAAAGGTTCAGTGGTCTGATCAGTCTGAGCGTGAGGCAACTTGGGAACTCAAGGAGGAATTGCGTGCCAAGTTCCCCTCCCTCTTTGAGCAATGAGGTATGATGAATTTCTAGGACAATTCCTTTTAAGGGGGGAGTGATGTAATAACCCGGTTTTCATTTATCTTCCTAACGTCATTTATTTGTCATTTTATAATATGTTCTTCTAGCTTTTGGGACATTCTAGGCATTTAATTAGAAGACAAGGGACAAGGAGGTCTTTTCCCTCTCTTTTATTTTGGTAAGTAATTAAGAAGGAAAGAAAATTCATTATTATTTTGGGATTACTCGATTAGTTTTTCAAAGACGACATTTCTCTCTCAACAGTTTGGGGCGTTCTCATCTTCTTCTTCACCCCTTGAGTGACTTCTGAATTCTGGTGGTTATTGTTGTGTTTCTCCTGTCTCCCTCTCTGCTGTTCGGGTCGTGTTTCTCTACGTTTCAGGTTTGTGGTTTATGTAATTTGATAGCGGATTGTGCTCGATTTTGGAGTTTATGTTTTTTTATTTTATGGTTGAACTGTGGTGCAATTCAGCGTGGTTTGGCTTCTCTTTTGTCTGGATTCTGCTAGGTTGGTTGCTGTCATCGTCGGGAGTAGTTCTACGCTTCCAATTCAAGTAAGTGGGGGATGGAATCGGGATTGTTTGCTCACCTTCGGGGAGCATATTTTGGTTGTTTTTTCCGGATTGATCTTGTGCTGTGATGTGTGATTTCACTCATGAATTGTGTTGTTAGCTGTATGGTTAAACCCCCGAGGGTACTGTTTTGTCAAATTCTGAAGTTTTGTTGATTTGGTGATGGATTTTGTATGTTCTCGGCCTCTGTTGCGTTTCTGATTTTTCTGCAATTTGTGACGTCCAAACGTCTGTCCAAAATGTATGTTCAGACAGGCCTCTGGCTCGATAGTTTTCTTCTATTTTCAAACGTGTTTGAACATCTGTCCGAACATGTAAGTTCGGACAGAGTGCAAGGAGGAGTCTGGCGTGCAAGGACGAGTCTGGCATGCAAGAACGAATCTGGCTTGCAAGGTCTCGGCATGTGTCCGAACTTGCATGTCCGGACACATGTTCGAACATGACATTTTCTTAGCTTTCAAACTCTTGACTTGCATCCGAATGTTGATGTTCGGACGTAAGTTCGGACAATGTATGCAAGGACGAGTCTGGCGTGCAAGGATGAGTCTGGCGTGTAAGGACGAGTCTGGCGTGCAAGGTCTCGGCATGTTTGAACTTGCATGTCCGGACACATGTTCAAACATGACATTTTCTCAGCTTTCAAACTCTCGACTTACATCCGAATGTTGACGTTCAGACGAAAGTTCGGACAATGTAACTTCTATAATTTCTTACTCTTGGCGTGTGTCCGAACATGCAAGGTCGAATGCAAGTTCAGACACCTTGAACTTTTGATCTCTCAACTCTCGTCCTATGTCCAAACATGCATGTTCGGACGCATGTTTGGACAGGCCTTTGGATTTGCGTAACTTTTACGTTTCAACTCTGTTTTGAATTCCGTTTTTGGGCTTGCATTCCCTTATCTGTGTACAAGCTTCCTATGTTGTTTATAGGCATTATTATACACTTAAGATCTGTATTTACGAACCTATATTTTAAGACCTAGTTACTATGCTTCTAAGCCTTGGATAGTAGGGTCGGGCTGTCCCGTAGTATGCTGCGTAGGAATTTCTTCTGTTTAAGTTCCTTAGGGTATCCCTTAGGATGTTTAGTGACCGATGGGTCTGTTAGTTGTCTCAATGACTTCTGATGTGGGATCTTTCAGATCCATAGGACATTGTGTGAGTCCTTCTAATGTGTTAGCGGGTTTCTAGCGTCCCACTCTATGATTTTGTTTCTACAAGTCTGACTCATGTTTTGATATGGCATTCTATTCAGCTTTGGAATTTGCTCTGTTTCTGATTTGTCTATTTCAAAGTGACATACGTTACCCTCTGTTTTGTGCGTTTCTGACTTCTGTTTTGAGAGGGCTTCCTTGAGGAAGTCTTCTGCTTATTGGGCTGTTGAGCTCATCCCTTTCTTATATTATGCAAATTGAGCATGGAGACCTTATTCTATCTTGGGATCTGATTTAGTCTGAGTTATGTTTAGATTATGTATTTGACTTTGAGCGTTAGACGCTATGGATTTATGTAGCCTTCGGGCCCTTACTTTGTATTTGGTTTTCATCTTTAATTTGGATACTGTAAACTCTTTCTTATCTATTCAAGTATGTTGATTTGGATTTGAATTCGATTACGTTAGTGCCTTGCGTTGTTAGGTAGTAGACACGCGGCGTGTAACGTCCCTAACTCATAGGCCGGTTTTGGGGTCGTTACATAAGGTGTAGGTATTACCTATACGTTAGGGGGGGAGACCGGGAGTTGCATCAATCTGGGGTACCCCGCGAGCAAAAATGAGGAATGCGCTCAAACGTAGACAGTCAGCAGCTTACTACAACCATTCAAGTATGTGGATTCCTACTTGATTGCATTGCACATCATGTCTTGACTATTCCCACATGTAGCCAAGGATAGATACATTACGTGTACATGTAGTAGAAGAAACATGTACATTACACCTAAAAACATGTATATACTTATATAACAAATATTGTACACAAAACTAGTATTTTCAGTATAATCATTTATTGTACAAGTTTTCCTTATTCATTGTACATGTTTTCATTGTTTATTGTATAGTAAATGTAGCTATCTTTGGCTACATATACATATATAGCCAAGAATTTGCCTCTCTCTGTAAAGATGCGTAAGTACGACAGACCCCTAGCTCAATTGTCCCTCCATATCAAAGTCCTCAAGTAGTATGAAGTTATGACATCCACGCTAGCACCATTAGCATTAGGGAAGAGGAGCCCTCCAATCATTAAGAGGATGAAGGCCCCGGTATGCTGCTGGTGGATAAGAGGGTCAATCTCACCAAAATTGGGGCCAGACTCGATGAATCAGTGGAAAACCAATTTATAGGAATCTGGTTGCCTCTATAAGTGGGTGGTGCGTCGCCAAGTAAGCGTAGACACTCTGTATTACATCTGGGCGCTAGTATTGAAGCATATGATGTCCCCATCTACCGCTAGACCCCAAACAGCACATGGACATCCTCCAATGTGATGCTGACCTCACCAAACGACATCAGAAATGTGTGTCTCTAGATGCACCTCTCAATTAGAGCACTAATTAATTACCCCATGACAATTGGTAATTCGCAAGCCACAAGGTTGAAATAAACCGACTCTCATAATGTATGGCGCTATTGCTTAATGTGGCACATTGCCCTTCCGCTGGATCTAGTTCTCAAAGTACGATTTCTATACGGTTCGTACCTTTAAAAACCAAGCAACAGTTAAGTATAGTTGTAATACTAATAAATAATAAATTTCAATTCATGTATAAAGTTAGATAACAATAAACAATATACTACTTAGTAATACATACCACAACTCCAATGAACTATTGTAAATTACCGTGAGTAATTACGGTTACCAACTACTAGCAATTATATGTGCAACAACTAATACTAACATATTATAGTACATAATTGTAACTAATGTAATTTGATAATTACAGTAATAATTAATAATAAAATAATCCAACTAATAAAGTATATTGCTAATTCGTATTTTTTTATTAAATAAACATGTATTAAAATTAACTTCAGATCATTATGAATAATAAAATATGACTAACGAAAGTACAAAATAATTATATAAGAGTACTAATAATATTATGTAAATCAATCAAACAAATTATCAAAAAACTAAATATATTTATATATAAATTAGGGTCCAATTAATCTAAATTAAAAAACTTTAAACAAATAACTAATTAATAAATTAAAGTATAAAACTTCCTCCAACAAACTATAGTACATTAATAAACTAACTCTAATAACTAATGGCCAAACAATCAAACTAATTACCAATAAACTAAATCTATTTATAATATCAATTTGAATTAATAATCTAATTTAAATTACCTTAAAAAATAAGAAATTAATAAATTAATATTAAAAAAAATTACACCTACAAACTATAGTCATCAATCAAACTAGTTCAAGTTCGCTAATCGGCCATAAATTATTAAAGGGATTAAATTAATTTAACTACAATTAATTAAATAGTTTTTGACGTTAAAAAATCAAATAATTACCAATAAAGTAAGTCACTTTATAATTATAAATTTGGGTTCAATCAATCTGACTTCAAATACTTTAAACAATTAAGAATTAAAAAATTAATACTACAAAAAGTATAATCATACAAACTATAGTACATTAATCAAAACTAATTCTAATGCTAGAAAATTAACAGAGGTTACTAATTACAATTCGTGGTAACAAATACAGGAAACTAATTAATTTAGATTAATCAACCTAGATATAATCAAATTATTCCACTAACAATTCATAATAGATGTTCAACTGTTTTAACTATAATGTATTCAAAATTATTACTAATGATAATTAACTAATTCCAACTAATCTAAATGTAGGCATAATAAATTCAACTAGAACTCTTTTTACAAAAAAAGTTACTACTAATGTAGAAAATCACCAACCTCGTCGTGGATGCATACATTACATAAATATGTGTAGTTTGGAGACTGAACAGTTGCTCCTCTGTCGCCTTTCGCGAATCGAACACACGAAATTGTCCGGTACTCATCTTGGTTCCAACTACTACTGCTTCTGGATCTGGGAGCTTTGGAAACCTTTCTCGCACAAAAGAAAAATAGCTCACGAAGAGGAGTTTGAGAGAAATTGAGAGAATGTGAGGAAGGAGTGTATGAGATGATCGTTTTGTGTGGGTGAAGAGTGGATGAGAGAGAGAGTTTATATAGAGGCGGAAGTGAGAAAAGAGTTGTTGGCTCAATTGTGAAGGAAGCGATCATGGGAGACACGCTTGCAGAAAGGCGCTTGACCTATGATCGCCTTCTTTGCTGTAACACCCCGACTACGTAATTTCGTTTTAATCCAATCTTAACATAATTAACCCATACTATGCAGTGAAAATAAATACAAATTACTTAACCACGGGTGCTACCATCGTTACTCACCCATGTGAGTAACAAGGCTTCCGATACATTTACGATTAAACGCTGTGCTGACCGAGAGATAGTCTAATCCACAATATACAACTCTTAATAAAATTACATGGGAGCAATCTAATTTATTCCAAGGTCATATAACCAAAATTATATTCCCAAATTATTAAAACAAAAGGGGTAGTATACATCTAACTAACCAAATCCTGCACTCCATCAACGTCTTTCACGGTGTACCTGAAAAACGGTTAGGCCACAACGGGCTCAACACAACTTACTAAGTATGATAACGTGCAACCCATGAGCTATTGGGTTAATTTAAGAATCATGCTAAAAGTACAATGAAAATTCAACATACAAGCATGTAATAACATATAATCCAACAAGATGATCCATCACCATGGGATCAGAACATCAAATAAACCTCAGATAGAACGATTCAATCCTTTTTTATTCCCTAGGTCTCGAGACTTTAATTAGAATCTCATTTTTGATCTTGACTTATTTATTCTCATAAAATCCTCACCATGAGATTTTTTTTCTTGTCATGGTTAACCATTAACTATGCGGGTATGTATGAACCCTGTTAATTGAGTATTATCCTCAATTAGATAAATCACGATCAGAATGACAGTATACTTAAACCACGTCCTATGGCAATGTACCGCTGGACGATCGGAGTAAATCACTGACTCGAGGAAACCAATATTTAATTCTTGTATATATGAACCAGAGAGATGAGAAGTAAGCTCTCAAATACAACTAACCATCGTCAAAAGTGACATATATTTGATCGGGTTTTTATAAACCTTGCTCCTCGAGTAATAGCCTTAATAAAGCAAACCAACGTCAATGTGATGTTGAAATACCCCAAACTAATAAAACATGGATTAAACATCTAATCACATTAATTAAGGCCTAAACATGCCTTAAAAGTCAATTGAGAACAACAGTGGTCACACAAAGCAAGATATTGCACCCTTTGACTGTTTAGGGTAAATAAATACCCAAATGAACTTCTTAGGACCTAAAATTTTGTCCTAAGCATATTAACACATAAATACACATATTACAATTGTTGGACAACAATCCAACACAAAGAACAAGCATTTACATGCTTCAAGGTCAAGTAGGGCAAAAATGTGCTCTAAGAAAACCTTAAAGGTCTAATGACCTCTAAATGATATAAAATTGGATTCCATGATCAAATATCATGTAAGGAACACAAAAAAACTGTTCTCAAAGAAAACTAAGCTCAGAAACACCTTGCGACACAAAATGTGCACTAAATTACCTTAAAGCACGTTTTTTGTGTATGAGCTCTAAGATAATGACTTTTTGTCACTGTAAAGACTAGATTATACTCTTTATATCATTAATGTGACTTGATGGACTATATTATAAAGTCTAAATCAAAGTTTGAAAATAAAATCAAAATGGGCAATTCAGTATGAATAGTACCCAAAAATAACATTTGATTACTTATTATTAACTAAGGTCAAATGTCATCCCTTGACCATACCACCCCTTGCCGACCTCATATAGCTGGCATGCCCACTCATTAATATACCTCTAAACAAATATCTAGCTAATCTAATGACTCACCTAATACTATTCCTAAAGTAAGATTAAATTAACTTAAAAGGAAAAACTAGCTTATTCTTCTCATTTCCTTCATTCCCATCCAACACCACACATCCTCATCCTCTCTTTTGCTTTCCAAACCGTGGCTAACACACCAAATACAGAGGAGAACAACAATTGACATAGGTAAGCTTATTAAGCCATTTTATGTTCATTTTCTTCACAATTCTTTCCTCTTTCCATGGAGCAAAGCATCAACCATTTCCATCAATGTTTCTAGGTTGTTTTGGAGGTCAAAAGGAGTGTGTATCTCGGCTGTAACAAGGGAAGGAGGTGGAGAAATCTAATCTTGTTCTTAAGGTATAAAAATGTGTTTTAAGCACTTATCCTTTGATTTTCTTCAATTCCGGTTTGAAAGCCTTGTTTCCTAGGCTTATAATCTTCTTCTTAACATACTTATTCAGTTGGTATATCAAGAGCTTCAAGGTATAGCCAGATCCAAGCCAAAAACACCATTTTAGGCATTTTAATCAAGGTAAAAATTAGCCATCTTCTAATCTGAGTTATACCGGTTTAAAGCTTGGTTATAGTAGCTCTTTTGATGCTCTTTACCTACTGTAAATACAGGCCGAAGACAACTTATACTTGCCTTGGTATTCTAAGGTAAATTTACCTTGAAAATATACATTAAACACTTCTTATGGTTAGATCTTGCTTGGAGACTAATCATGCCTTGATTGCTGTTTGAAAACATGTAAATAATGCTGTGGAAACTTTATCTTCAAACAGCCGTGGCCAAACAAGGCCTAAACTAGGCAAAAGCAAGGTATAAATCACTTAAACCTTCACTTGGTATATTAATATGTGTTTATACATATGTATATTTATGCCGTGAGTGAATGAGTTAATTAAGGTCTTATTTTGACCTTAGGTGATTAAGGAATGGTTTAGTAAATTTTATAACTAATTAATTAGCATAATTGTCAAATTTAAGACATTATGTGGAAAATTGGTAAATAAGGAAAAGATGTGTGTAAGGCCGAGAGTTTAATGCATTTTTGGGCATTTATGTGTAATTCATTTTATAAGCTAATGTTTGTAATAAGGCCATGTACTTTAGGCCATTTTATTTATGCATTTATAAGGTTTTATTTAAGTTTAGGTGGTATATATGCATTACCGCATATTATAAGGGGTTAAAGTGTAATTAAATTAAATTTGGGGGCTATATAATAATAAAGCCGAAAATTAGAGGTTTAAATGAGTTTATATAAAAATTATAAGATTATATAAAGTTTTGGGGTTAAATGGTAATTTCTGAAAAATAAGGGTACAAACCGTAATATATGGATATTGATGGTCAAGGAAATATTAAGGAGGTCAACCTTGACCATATAGTAGGTTTTGACCAAATTAAATAAGTTAGATAACTTATTTAAGGTTTTATAATAAGATAAGTATTTAATTGTAACAATTTTATAATATATGTGGTAAATATGTTATTACCGAAAATTAAGGGTGTAAAAATGGTATTATAAACACCCATGGGCTATTAGGAATTTTTAGGAATTTATTGGGTTGATTTTGGAATTAAAAAAAACTATATAGTATAATATATAGTTATTATGTCATTATGACACTTTGGAATAAAAGATGGGGTGAATAGTAATTAGCGAGATTATAAGGGTTAGGAATAATATTTATAACCCTTTGGTGGAATTTGGTGATTTTTGGAATTATATAAGAGTATTTATTAAGATATGTGTATAATGTATAGTTTTAATGATATTATAAAACTATATGTTATAAATTGGGCCAAATGGAAATTATAGAAATTTGGTGGGTCTGTTCGGAATTTTACAAAAATATAACCATAGGTTATACCCTTTTATAAGTTAAAAATGTTATATAATGATATTATAACATGGTATAAATAATGGGGTGATTTTGTAAATAAAGGAAACTATGGTATATGAAAAAGAATATGGTTTTTTATATGGTGCCCACGCGGCAATAATAAATAGTTTTGTATAAAAACTATAGGTTATAAATTAAAGGAAATAAAAATATCATATTATATGATATTAGTATATGGTATAACATTACATAATGCTATGTAGTCAAAATAGAATTTAAATAAATTAAAGGGCTGTACCGAATTATAAGAGTTGGAAATATGAATTTTAAACTATGATTTACAATGTTATAAATGTTATAACAATTATATGGTTTAGATGGAACTAAAATAAGAAAGGATATTCACATTAAATAAATGTGACAAACTATAAATAGATAAGATTTATAACTAAGGTATTTATTGAATAAACCTTAGGAGTTGTAAATATACAACATAAATTGTTACATAATATTAGGATAATAATCTTAATATAAGTTGTATAATATAATACAACTAATGGGAATAATCATCTAATATAAGATGATAAGATGTGACATATAATATAAGAGCTGTGTAACTCATGAAATTTACCTATGTGGTACATATATACATATACAAGAAAAATGTATATAAGGATGGATATATATTATGGTTGGAAACCATATAATATAATGGTGGTGGTTATTTAAAAAAAATGTAGTTACAAACTATAAACTATGAGTTTTTGAATGTAAATATAATTTGCTAAGATAATGGATAATATAATACAATGTATTATAATGGATGGTGGGAAAATGATACAGTTTAAAAAAATATATAATACAATATAATATAATCATGCATGCATACATGCAACTATAGGTTATATACCTAAATTTAATGGTGGATAAGATTAAAGAAATATAATGAATTAAACTTAATAGTCGAAATATTTGACATACGAGTTTTAGTAACAAGCCGACTGGTTTAGAGAAACCCGTAACAAATAACTGTAGAAATCCGGGGATGAACTGTCGGAGTTACTTGTTATTCGGAAACACCGGATGTAGTTAGTCATGGAGACTGACTTATAGTTTTATTACCGTTTAGATCATACTTCAGACGGAGGCACTTGACGAGCTAGTGGTCTACACTACGCATCCTAGGTCTTGGTGAACGGTATGTAAAGGGGTTTGATCCGAGTTGTCCTAAGGAAACTCCTTGGGCTCGGATTTGGTTGATATAACTTGTGTGTTATGTGTGTGGATACATGTATGTGATTAAGTGTTACTGCATTATTTATTTATGCACGAGCGTCCTACGGGACTAACACTACATCGACTATAGATCGACTTATATAAACATACATATACGTTAATGTGATAACATGACGGTTACTTGATATAATACCATAGTATTAATATTAAGTATATGGTAACCTAAGTAAAACACTTAGGGATGAGTCACGGCATTGTCGGTCTCTAGAGCATGGATCTCGAACATGAATATAACCTAGATTACTTCTAGGTACGCGTGAGACCCATTGGGCAGCTAATTAATAATTATATTCTCCATAAGACTAAGAGCATGTCTTAAACATTATGAGAGAGATGGTATGAGTTGAGGTGAGGAATCCCGGTAGTTTACGAACTACTTGGTTGCGCATTTGTGATCACTGAGGGGTTCCGATTGGGTTCCGCTCCAGGTTTTATACCCAACGAGCCCTATTTGGATCGTGGGTCAGGTGGCTACGGCCTTTTATATGGACGTCTTACGAGACAAAAGAGAATAGTCAGGGGCCTCCGGACCTCTGGCAAAATGAGCACCTTTGTGTGTACGGGAGGACTACTGTCCATGGTGAGGTTATCGGGTTGTCTTAACATGACCCCAACTGGTATAATTAAACATGGTTTGGAGGGGCCTTAAAGGCCAAGGTAAATTAACTATGGAAACTGTTCGTTAAGGCGATTGTACATTGTACTTATACTGATATTTCGATACGTTTGATTATAATTATTGTTTGTGATATTTAATGAATGTTGAATTGGATGGATGGTTAAGTGGTTATGAATGTTTGGATGGAGGATTATGTATATTATACATGTATATTACAGTATTGATTATAACTGTAAATGGTAAAGCATGAAACCAATCTAATAATAAGATGGTTAAAATGACTAAGTGACCATTAGGGTCCAGGCCCGGCATACTCAGCGATTATCGCTGATACTACACCATTATGCAGGTTGTTGATTATTGTCGAAGCCGAAGTGCGGGAACAGGGTAATTAGAGTTTATTTTGATTACCGCACAGGAGTTTATTTGTATAACGATGTCAGACTGGTAAATGTATTATGGTACAGTTATGTATATTCGGGATTGGGTAGACGCTCACTTGTCGATGTTTATGAGTATGGACTTAGTATGATGTATATGAATTATCTCGTTATCACAGCGGTTAGCAGTTTGTTTATGTTGGAAGTTGGATGTAGTTTGGCTTCGTTGCTCGCATGGGCGAGTAATGGCCGGTGACCCCGAGTGAGTATTGTTGTTGTGTTATTATTTCTTCCGCTGTAAGATGTTTTATTTGTTGCTACGTGAGAGATATTACGTGATTATGGGGAGGGGTGTTACAGATGTACATTTCAATCCCTATCCTTGAGCAAAAGTCAAGGAAGCTGAGTCAGTTTCTTGACTTAAGGTGACCTAGTCCGTAGACAATGATCTATGGAAGTTGGATCTGATGCAGATACCACCCTCCTACACCTCTTCGTGCGCGGCAACCCTCACACCCCAACACCCCTAGTAACCAATCTCAATAGAAGTTTTTTGCATTAGATCAAATCATCTTTGTATCAGATGTCAACTAATTGTCTTAGAGATTTAGTGAGAAGTTCTCATATAATTTCCATAGTTAGATAATTTTGTATGCCAAATCCTTTTGGATTCTTTAACCATAATCATAATTTTTATATGTGAGTTTTAATATACTAAGTTGTGGTTAGTAGCATATCACATAGAGGTCAAGATTAGATAGATACGATCCATATTCATGGATTTATCTTATTGGTCGTTTAAACAAACACCAACACACAAGTCGAGGTAGACCTCGGGAACACACAGGTTATAAGAAACCATACCGTACACCGATGAGAGAGACAAACGTGTAGTCCCGTGCCCGTCCTCTAATCTCTTAGTTCTAGAATACGATGCTAAGTATTAATACTATATAAACCATTTCAGTATCTCTTTAAATGACCAATCCCTTGGAATTAACCCCGATATTTGTCACTTGTTATTATTTTGGGATTAGCTAGTTTATCGTCCAACGTTGCTAGTAATTAACTTGTTGTATAACTTATACAAACTTAGTGTTATACTCTTGTCAATTACCTACTTTAATCATATGTACATATATATACATATGTACACTCATATAGATTTCATTTACTATATGGTGTTAATTTATTGACTTTAAGTATTAATGGCCTTAGGCCTTATAATTCCCATGTAGTTTAATGAGTTGGTCAACTTGACCCCATTCTTAAACTTAGATAATTAGGTCAACGTGGTCAGCACACTAATTGGTCAACATAGTCAACACTTCTAAGGACCTTATAAATTCCTAGGTTTAATAACCTCTCTAATAAACAATCTTCTAACCATTTATGAATGGTTGATATAACACTTTAAACCGTATTTTAATGACTTAGGTTTATTCCCTAATCATTCTCATACATAATTTACATCCCCAAATCTTAGATAATTCCATATATTCCAAGTATTCCTATTATTTCATGTGGATTATAAAACTCTTAAGTTTCTCCCAACTTAACATATGCATTAAGATATTTATACTTAGTGTATTATTATGTAGTCCTCATCTTATCCCAAACTTTACTCTTAACTCATCGATACTCCAATTTTATTTGATACAACAATTTGCCACCTAACATTTTCTAACTTTACAATTTCCTTCCAATCATATATTTATCTTAACTTCAATTTCTAACTTAATTATTTCAAAGTTTTAATCTCAATAATTCACATTATAAAACAACCCCTAATCTGCCCAATTTTGATTTTGACCATACACTTCTTATATTTATGGTTTAACCCACATGAACTTCTCAAACTTTACAATTGACCACTAATTCTAATTATCTTTTACTTTCAATCCTTTACTTAATTAATTCCAATTTAAACTTCAATTTTTCAGAAATCTCAAACAGACCCCTTATGCCCTTTTTTATTTACAAACCAATCTTTCTCAAATTTATGGTTTTACCCCACAAGTTCAATAATTTTATAAATATACTATAATTCTTACTTAACTTATATTTTTTAATATTTTCTTTCTTAATTTTGGTCAACACCCTAATCCCTCCTTGGTTGATCGTAATTATTTTGCCTTACCCCATATTTTCCAAAAATTACAATTTAGACCCCAAAGTTTTCTAAAGTTTACAAATCAATCTCAAATCTTACTTTAACTTATATTATTCATTCTAACCCAACTTAAGCCTAACTTTTAGCTATATTACTGCTTAACACTACAACCTTTATTTCAACCTTTCTTAAATCCCATAATCATTAAATCATTTAATTAACTCTTAAACACATTTTAAACCAATTTTGTCTCTAAACATCTTCCAAACATACTCTAATTTTCCTAGTATTTTACCACCAAATTTTGAAATGTTTTAATTTTCAAACTGCCCTTAACATATTAGATTTTTACATCTAATATTACACTAATATAACCTATGCTTTTAAAGGAATTAAATCTACCAAATTATCACAATAATAGCCAACACTTTTGGCCATAATACCAAATCATAATATTCACCTTTAATACTCTAAAATACTCACAATATCATGTCCTATTTTCGGACATATCACACCACATATCTCAAAGTTTTGGTTATTTCATTTAACCACTTAAATTTAGTGTAATTTAACACTTTCAACCTTCTAATCATTAGTGAACAAAACCAAGAATGTTTATGTTTATGTTCATGTTCATCCTTAGGTCAAATTAACTTTTTTTAAGCCCTTATTTGTGGCCATATTTAATTCCTCAATATACACAACTTATAATACCAAAATAAGTTCAAGGTTTGAACGTTAACCTTTAGGTTCCAAGGCTTTATTATGCCCCTGAAATATTCTCAAGTTTTAGGCCCTATAATACATAAGGGGTAACATTGAATTTCTATACAAATCCATGGATTCATTGATAGATTTAAGTGCTAAAGTTTTAGATTAAAACTCACCCTCCTTAATGTTGATTTTCCTCCGATTTCTCCCACTTTGTATCCATTTGTTCTCGGCCAACAACCAGATTTTAAAGGCTCCATTTCCATCCATATTGAGAAGAGGACAAGGATCAAAGTTAGGGTCTTTTAGACTAATATCTAAGGCTTAAAGTAGCTAAATGACCTTTAAGGAGTAAGATTTTACCTTGAGTTTTTTGTACTCCAACTTTCGGCCAAGACTAGAAAGGAAGATCAAGAATTAGATCTTTGATAGATCTAGGAATGGAAGATGATTTAAACACTTACAAACATAATTTCAAGGCTTACCTTAAGGTTGATTCCTTCCTTGTTTAGAACACCATTTCGGCTAGCAAGAGAGGTTGAAGAGCTCAAGCTTTATAGGAAAAGAAGGAAGAAAATTAGCTAAAAAGTTAATATTTTCGGATCTCCTAATGGAAGAAAGGAATTTGGAGTCTTATAGCATATTTCTTACCTTTATCTGTGTTACACTTAACCAAGCGTCTCCTTGTTTTATTTCTGATTCTGGCCGTCAAAGTAGCAGATTTTTGGCGAAGGAAAGAGAGTAAGAAAATTGGTATTGTTCTGGTGAAGCAAGTAGAAGATTTAAGGGAAAAAATAGTTTATGAGAAGTGTTTGCCAAGAACACAAGGTGTTCTTCCATGGAGCATCAATGGAGGAAGATGAAGGAGGAAGAAACAGCACTTTTCGGCCAAGGATAGAGGAGACCTTCGACAGCATGGGGAGCAAAAGAAGGAATGGGTGGGAGAGTGTAAAGACGCTTGTGAGTTGGAGTTCCCTAAGAGAGAAGGCTTTAGTGATTTAGGAACCTTCCTCCTTAAAGTAGAAATAATTTTTGAAGTCCTATTCCCTCCAAAACCGGCCACCTTTAGATATTTGTGGGGTTGGTTTTGTCATCTTGTGACTTATAATATTAAGGACTTACATGTTGTACATTTTGACTTGTTTCATGTGTTAGGGTGTAACTTGTTTAGTTACCTTATCCTAAGATGTATTCCTTTGTGTTTAGGTGTATTCCTTTGTTTTTGAGTGATTAGTATATTTACTATTCATTTTGACTATATAAAACATGTTACATAATCTTCTCACATGATTGTGCTTTTAGTTCATGTATTGATATGTTACATGTTACATCAACTTTATTAGTTGAATTCTCCTTATAATTACTCCATATTTACTCCAATATTTCATTTGAGGTTTAATAACCTCTTTGAACTATATATATTTATGTGTATAAATATATTTAGGGGTTCCATAATTCCTTGATGAATTAGGGCATTAGCCTCTATAATCATTACTTAATCCTAATGTTTAGGGTTTTTATTTATAAATGAGTCAACTACTCTTTTCATTTGTGAAGGAGGAGATCATAGTGTAGATACCTCTCTCCAAGGCGTTTCATCCATGATCGCTTCCTTTACATACTAAAAAAATCCAGCCATCAGTGAATAAACCAAATGGGGGACTCCTTGCAGGAAAATGAGATGGGCAAACGCCCTTTGTCTGGAATTTTTCCAAGATTTTGGTTAATACGTTTTTGATATATTTTTAATGAATATTGAGATGATTTTTTTATTAGATTTAAATAGATTGTGTTTTCTGTAATAACATATTACTATTTGAAAAATCGTAAGAGACAAGTCAAAATAAAAATAAAATGTTGGTGACTATTGGTATCAGTATATTCGTGGCATATTTGATAATTTGTTTAGACCTCATGAGATTATTATGTGTTTTATGTTAAATAACATATTATGTAATACAAAATAATTAAAAAACAAGCAACTAAATATACTAAAACAAATGAAAACTTTATATTAATATAACATAGCCATAATTCGCTGGCCGTTGGTTAATGAATGTGGAATAAGATTACTGGAATGGAATTGTAAGAATAAAATATGACCTCATTTGGTTGGTATGATGTCAATGCTTGGAATTGATATTTTCTTGTTTGGTTGACAGAATAATGATAGGAATATACTTAGAATGAAGTATACAATTTTGAATCTATCATTGGTAAGTAATGCATTATTATTATTTGTTGTATGATAAACTATCAATTTTAATATATATATTAACTTGAAAATATGTAAAAAAATGCAAAATAAATAATAAAATTTCTTTTCATAATTATAAAAACCCAAAAAATAAGTCAATAGATTATTTTAAATAAATTTCTACTATTTAAATTTTGTGAACAATATTAAATTGATACTATGACTATGAACTTATAATTATTGAGTATACAAAACATAAAAGAAACATTATACTAGCATATAATATGAATGTGATTAATATAATTTGACATTATACTACTTATTCAGATGCGGATAAATAGTCTTTTAAAACTATTAGCAATTTTTCAAATGAAAACATATATAAGGAAAAGAACAAACTAATAAAATTACAATGTTATCTTTAATTGTATTAAAATTATTATAGTACAAAATATTAGTATATTTAAGAATGATTAGTTATAAGTATTGCACTTGTTAAGTATTGATTAATTATAAAATTTTTTTTACAAACTATTAGGTTTTAACTGTATATCAAGGTTATTATAGATTTTATACGGTGCTTAATAAAAAATAATTTTATATACTAATATATTTTATTTTTCATTTTTTGGCATATCCAATATTAAATTTAAATTTACGTTTTTGAATTTCATTAAGTAATAGTTAATTTAATAGAATATATTGCTTAAATATTTACAATAAAATAAAATAATTATTTTATCAATAATTGAATAATATATAATATGGAAATAGTAAGTGATAGCTATAAGTCTATATATTCGATTATAGCAATTTTCTTTTGAAAGAGCTCATAGCAATTATTTTATATTAGTAAGAATTATTTTTGTAATTCCAAAGGTATATTATACTATTTAAAATTAAAATAACCTTAAAAAAACGTATTAATATTTGATTTTTTATATTAAATACTAATATATCGTACATAATATTTTATTTTATACATATAACATCTAATATATTCACTCATAAAAAAATGGTTTATTTTTTTATTTTTAAATGCATAAAAATAGTATGTATATATATTATAAATTAATTATAACTAAAATATTAATAAAGAATAATAACTACCATTGTAATCGAATGTCTACATATATTTTAACTTTATCAAATATTAGGCAATCTGGTAATAACAATTCCCAGCGTTTCAGCAGGGAATAATACTATTGCCAGTAAGTTACCAACAAAATGGAATAAGTTATATTTTAGAATTTGTTTCTCCCTACCAAACATAAGAATAGCTACAATTTCAAGAATTATAATACTATTCCATGGTACTCATCAACCCTCCTTGAATAAATATCTCTGAAAGGCATGCCCGCCTTGAATGCATATCTCCATTGACGCACAATCAACCGGAGTATGGTAGGACTATCCCAAACCCCATATTTAATTATGATACAATAATTGATTTTTGGACAACTCATACTTATAATAATCAAATAAGAACTAGTCGTATTTAATTCATCTTTTAACATTTACTAATTGCTAGAAACCCAGTGCTGTACGTGGTGGTGTGGTGGGTGTCATTAATTGGGCAGGAGGAGGAGCAATTGATAAGAGGGGAAGGGCGGAATAAGAATACGCGCGCGAGGTTATACTATTAATTAAGCCGGCTAACGGTCTTTTTAGACCAAAAGAAACATAAATGAAGGATTTCGTCTTGCAGGTCGCACAGGGAAGACAGACAGACGAAACAACGAATTTGGTTTGAATTGTTCTCTCAGTCAAAATAGGCAAATTCTTGATAGCAAACATAGTACGGAAACATATATAAATCAATATGAATATGTGTATAATAAATGATTATATTAAAAATATTATTATTTGTGTATAATATTTATTATATGAGTAATGTATAAATTTTATAAATATAATATGTATATTTTATTCATTATATATTGTAACTATTTTTATTATATCTACAGTGTAGTCAAGACATATTGATCAAAATATGACACCAACTGAATGAAAAGCTAACTTAGTTAAGACTTAATAGTGAATACTTAAGAGAATACTGCTTACCAACATATACAGCAGATGAGATGATAAGTACACACGACAAGATGCGAGTTGTCTGCCTAAATTAAAAGCGTCATCATTTACGTACGTAGCAGTAGGGACGATATGCATGCATGGCCGGATAAGTACGACCGAGCTAGCTATAATTGCTAAAAAGGTAAAGGCGGCAGGCAGGCAGGCATCATTCATTCATGGAGTGCAGGTACGAATGAATGTGATGAGCTATAATAATTGTTAAAAGGCAAAAAGGATTGGATTGAGTTGAACCACATTAATTCTACATTTTTTAATTACGACAACCTCAAAAGAATCTTAATTTCGCCAATTCAATCCAGTAACAGACTATATTAATGCTGGTTGTTCGGTAACTGCACTATTCTGTAATGAACATTGTTGTGATAAACCGCAATGAATCATTTTCCACGTGTCTGCTACTAAAAGGTTTCTTATACGACCCCGTTCATTAAACGCTACAATTCCAGCATTTTTTTCATCTTTACGCTGCAATTCCAGCGTTTTTTTCATCTTCACGCTGCAATTCCAGCGTTTTTGCACATTGCCCATACAAGTCAATTTATCTAAATCCCGCCTTTGAGCCGTGGTGGGTTTTATTTGAGAATTTCAACTAGATCCTCTACCGTTATCAACAACAGGGAAGATATGAGCCTCATTGTTGTCGGATGGCAGATTTTAGGAACTATCTTAGCCGTAGTCAGATCAGAGACTTAGGTCTCATTGAAGATATATTTACATATACTAATCGGAGACTGGGACGCAACCATATGAGATGCAGATTGGATAGATTTTTGGCGAACTCGGCATGGTCTCAACTCTTTCCTAATGCATGAAACATTCATCTGAGATGGGTCGATCGGACCATCCACCTATCAACCTTCTCAGTTCTCATTTGATCTTCAAAGAGGGGGATCGCCTCTATTCAAAGTTCAGAACTATTGGGTGGAAGACCTTAATTGTAGGTCTATTGTATATGAATAATAAAGAGGCTAGTGGGAAGATTGCGCGTGCATAGAGAAAATAGCTCAATGAAGTAGAAGGCTCGAGCCTTGGGGAGCAGAAAATTAGAGAGCATATGAAATACCCCTAAGGTTATGGAACTAATTAAGGATTAAACCTAACCTATAAATATATTTATATAACTAAAAATATATAACTTGTTGGTAGATTATGAGTGTCATGGTGTGTAGTAAGTGTTAAAATCATCTAATCCATTAAGAGTTTGTTGAAACGGAGGATTCGAACCTCCGGAATGGGTATATATTACCCCAGACTGCCAGTTATGGACGTCCGAAACCACAGGTCGGACGTCAGGATCAGCTAGAGTAAATTGAACAATCTAGTTCGGCCCCTGGAACCGTCCGGTTCGGGACTCTAGAACGACCCCCGGAACTACAAGAACAACCCATATCAAAATACTGTTTTTGCTCTAAAATCTTCGTTACAACTTCATTTTCACTTTCTTTTATTCCTACGCACTCTTCTCTTCATCACCTATCTTATGAAGGAGGAAAATATAAGAATGAGGATGTTTGAATCAGAATAGTGGTAATAATTATAAGAAAACAACTTCTAAGATTAATACAACACTTAACACATTAATGCATGAAAGATTAATACAACATGTAATACATTAACACATGTACTAATATCACCAACAATGTGATAAGATTATACAAATTATTTTATATAGTCAACCCAAAGTACAAATGCAATAGCCACTTATATATATATATGCATTAGAACAAGCTATATAGGAAATAACATATGTTCACACGTAACATATATATAAACCTAGTCCATAATGTACAACTTTAAGTGTTACAATATTAAGTTCCAAAACTTGAAAATCCCTCCCCCCCCCCCCACAAAAAAAAAAAAGCCCCATGCTAGAAGGCTGCAAGCTGGAAAGAGAGAATAAAAAAGAGCAACCAAATAAAATAACCCAAGAAAGTACTACTAGCTTACCACCTAAGCACCTATTACATGACTTTTTCCTTTCTAATACCCATTTTCCCACTCTTTTTCCTCTTGCCCATACTCTCCCATCTGCATTCCGCTTCTTCTCTCTCTCTCCCAGCCGAGCTGTATCCTCTTCCTTCCCCATCATCTTCTTCCTTAAGCTCAAGATGACAACAATGGTGCTTTAAGCCTTCTTTCACCCTTCTTTACCTAAAACTCTATTTTTCTTGGTAGAAAAAATACAAACACCTCTTCTAAAACTAGCTGTTTGAAAATAATTGAGTATGGGCCAATAAAATTAGTAAAGAACAAGGGTGGAAAACTAGCTCAAGTTCATTCAGATTAAGGTAAGAAAAACACCCTAAAACTCCTGCATCCTTCCATTATCAAAGCTAGAACTTCAACCACTCATTCCCTCTCTTCTATGTACGAAATCTGAATGAATTATGTCTAAAATCTGCACCAAAGCCATGGAGAATAAAGGGTTAGGCAAGCTCAACAAAACAAGGTCAAAATGTGCCTTAAACTTCCATCTCTTCCATAGGTATTGAAATACCCCGAACTTAAATATGGTGATTAAATTATTTTAATATGGTATTTAGGGTCCCAATAGTGCCTAAGTAATTTTGGTAAGGAAAAAAATCCAAAAGAAATGAGGAAACGCTTAAAAAGCGAAAAACACTAAATAAGCGTTAAATAACCATAGGAGGTACAAGACCTCGGTTAGCGTATTATGTAGATTCCTAAGGCTTATTCACGCCTAGTTAATGTACGGGAACAATTCCCGAAGAAAACAGATCCAAATAATGAATTAAAACGCTAATAAAGCTTTAGCGCACGTTGTCGAGAAAACCCGAAAACGTGATTTTGAGTGGTCAAATGAACCCGTAAAAATTATAGTTCATCAAATAACTATAAATAAACATTAATGGAAGCTTAAGAGCCATTAAAATTAAAGAAACGAGAAAATTCCGGAAAACGGGCCCGGTTAGTGAATAGTGCTAAAACCGGGTAAATTAACGAGCGTTTTCTGTAAAAGACAAAAAACGCTCCAACTAGTATTGCTGTGTGGGGCCGGTTTTAATAAGTCAAAAGCTCTCACACACAGACACTAGACTAGTTACTAATTAACAAGTCAAAAAGAAAAAAGCAAAAGAAAAAAGTATAAAAGCACTTTAGCTCTCTCTCCCCCCTCACTTCTCTTTTCTCTTTCCTCTTCATCCCTCCTCCCAGCCGATTGGATCCCTCTCTCTCTGGTTGGGGTGATTTTTGGAGCTCCACAAAGCATCCATGGCTTCTCCATCTTCCCAAGCTTGCCCAAGCTCCATTAAAACTTCAATCTCCAAAATAATTACATATTTGTAATCTCCTCATCATCCTCTACACTTCTATCTTTTCAAAATGAGAAAGTTCATATCCATGGTTTTTCCCCATTTGAAGAGAAAAGCACACCATTATGAAGCTTGGAGTCTCCTCTTTCAAACAAGGTAAAAATCTCCATGAAAGACCTCACTTTCCTTCATCTCTTAAGTGTGGCTGATTTTGCCTCTCTCTCTCTTACCTTGTTTTCTCTTGTTTTGGAGCTTGTTTCAACCTCCAATGGTGGGGTAACCCCTTCTTTATTCAAGGGTGAGAACCCCTCTTGAAAAGCTCCAAAAGGTAAACCCTAACTATATGTTTTGAGGCCTTTCATTGAATTAAGGTTTCCTAAGGGTTTGGATAATTAATTGAGTGTATTTGTGTGTTCTTGAATGTTAGGATGGAGTTTGGAAACTCCATTCCCTCTTGACCGAATTGTGCAAGAAAGAGAGGAAGAGGAGAATTGGAAAAGAATGAAGGAAATTATAAGCTCAAGGTAAGAGCTCCTTCATAATGTTTTATTTTAATGCATTAGAGTAATGGGAATGGGTAAACAAATAAAAGAACCTAAACCATTGTATTAGTATTGAAGTTTATGAATTTTTGAGTATTCGGGAACTAGTAAGTGAATGGTAGGCCTTAGAGCCAAATATATTGTGTATGAGTATTGGTATTGATGTTTGGTGGAGTAATGATGTAATGAGTATTTCCTTGTGTTGCTGGTAGGACCCTTATATGGGTGTGGCTAGATTAGGAATGAATTTGATGAAAAGTATGTACGGGGAAAATTTAGAATTGTAGGTGAACTATGAAAAAATTTTGGTAAGAATATGCATATATGGATGACTTGGTGAATGGGAGAACCAAGGTGAGTATTGGACTTAGTAGAAATGTTTAGTAGCTATGGAATGGTAGTTGTAGTATGGGAAATGGGAAGGCAAAAATCTGTAGCAAAGAAGTATCAAAATGCATTGAAGAACTAGGAAAAATTAGTGTGCAAGATTTGGTAAGAAGAGAGTTGGGCTTGGGTATAGGTAGTGTAATGGATTGGAAATGGATTGGCATGGAAAGGTGAAGTATTTAGGATGCTAGGAATGGCATTGGTTGAGGAAGTATTGGATGGTAGGGTTGAGTTTAAAAATCTGTAGCATAAGGGAAAACAAAACTGTTGCATAAAAGTTGAAGAAGAAGTAAAGAAATTGTGTAAGTTGATTGATGAATTAGTAATGGGATTGGTGGATGGATTAAGGCATTTTAGGAAGCCCAAATGGTACTAAAACATGTGGGATTACATGTAGGAAGATTGGGGAAGAAATGGGTAAGGAAAGAAGTGAAAAACAAAATCTGTAGGCAAGTTCTGGACCGGACCGACCCAGAGGTTGGGTCGGTCGGTGGGTCTGTCGGAGTATAGACGATGGAACGTAAACTTTCTGGAATGGACCGACCCAGAGGTGTATGGGTCGGTCGGAACAGTTCTGGGTCGGTCGGGAGAATTTCAGATGACGGAAAACTTACTGGAATGGACCCACCCAGAGGTTGGGTCGGTCGGTGGGTCGGTCGGCCCTAACTGACAAAAAAAAATATATAATTACATAGTAATCATATGTATGTATATATATAGATATGTACATACATAAAGGACTTTAGTAATACACCATTAGTGTAACACCAATGGTAAGAAAGTAAGAATATGAGTAGGAAAACAAGTATGAAGAGTAATTAAGAAAGTTGAGAGTATAAGAACATTAAGTATACCAGGATAACGGGGTAAGTACGGGAGTAGTAATCATTTGTGTATCGTATGAGCGTAATATTAACATCAATGTTGGAAACATTACCACTGGAACAAGTGTGAACCAAGGAACAAGGGAACACACGGTAAAGCTAACCATGGTGTATGGTATGATTTTCTCATGCCCCGTATGCTAACCGAGTTACGTGGATTTGTGTGTTGTATGCCGGCTAATCAAGACTAAAGCATGAAAATGGTTTATTTCCTTTCATTGTATGTTGTATGAGCTAACCCTTCTTGATTGATGTGTGGCTTCACTTAGTGCGTAGACCGACTCATAGATGAGTCTTGTGGTTAGTGACTCGTAGTACGAGTTATGTTGTGAACTAACGGAAAAAGTAAAACACACTAAACTAACGAACCAAAAACAATAACGCAAGCCAATGAACTCACTAGAATGTGAGGGAGTGCACGGGAGTAGTAACCTCCCGATAACGGTAGGAGAATCGAAATGAACAATCCACAAACAATAAGTAGTGGAAGTGTATAAATAAACCCTATTAGAGGAATTAAGGTTGGTGCAAGTCATGAACCATGAGAGTAGTAAAGAATGATGAGGGATCTTCGAACCCCTTAGCAAATTAGTCGACCCACTATGAGAGGACCCGACTGATGTGAGTAATGTCCTGAACATGAGAGTATTCGATACGTTGGGGAAACCCTAAACCTGAGAATACTGGACGGTGGTAATTTGTACATTTGAGGAGCTAGGTGTATAGCCCTTTGTATTTGTAGGCCCGGTGGCGAGTCTTGTGTATGACTCCGCCCGGAGGCCAACGTAATGAGTATTGAGTATTGCGTATGTATGAGTAAAGTAATGAGCATTGAGTAATGAGTAAGTATGAGTATGTAATGAGTACCAAGCAATGAGTAAGTATGTGTAAGGAGAAGAGTATGGGTATTGAGTATGCGAGAGCAAGTGATGAGTACTGAGTAAGAGTAAGTAATAGTAGTAGTGAGTACTAAGTAGAGCATGAGTAATAATGAGTAAGGTAGCGAGCGCAACGTGAGTAAAACAACGAGTAAGTAAGATTAAGCTTGGTGGAAACTTTGCGAACGAATAACTAACGAACGGTTGACGGACAACGTGTCTTCCTTGGTAGGTATTGAACCTTGTATAAGTAAGTATTGTTGATTGTATTGTGTAGTAATAGTATGTATGTATGCATGTAAAATGAACTCCATGTATATCCGACCCAAAGTAGTCGGCGTACTGCGGTTAGCACGCGGTATATGCGAATTTCATATGCAGCGTAAGCTGACCCCCTAGGGGGAATGTTTTTATTTTTACAGGTATTCGAAGCTGACCACCGTTTGAGAGAGTAGGACGGGGATTGCTATGTAAGCACGGGTAGTTGAATTATAGGATTTGTACTTGTATTGTAATGCGAATTTGGAAATCCAAACTGTATCGGTAATTTATGGATTGTAGTATACTCGGTATAGTATTGAATTGGAGTTGTAATGGAATTATGGTTGAGTATGCAAAGGAAAGCAAGGTATTGGTAGAGCACTCGGTATGTCAATTCATCAGACCGATAGTATGTAGTAGTGTAGCTGCCTTGCTAGTCACGTGGGTGACTAGCGGCATTGTACACCCGCCGTTGTGTATGTATTATCCGCTGCGAAGGTAAGTATTTGTACAGTAATGACATATTAGCGGTGGGGGTGTCACAAAAAGTGGTATCAGAGCGATTTCGCTCTGATGGATGAAATACCGAGTTTAGGAAATACCGAGTTAGGAATTAGAGACTTAGGGCTAAGGGTTGAGTGTTAGCGTGTGAGGTACGCTAGATAGGAACTTCCGCGTGAACTAGAAACCTACAATAACCATACCCGCCCTCCGCAACCCACGGTATTAAGTTGGGAGAAGAATGCAGAGAGATGGAAAGACCTCTCACACTCGGGTAAGACCCGATCTGGCAGTTGCAAAAATAAATTTTATTAGAAGAGGAACCTGTCATACGGTAGATTCCGAGAACCGGAAATCCTGGAGACGGTTCCCTTGAAACAAAAACAACCACATTAATGATCGTAGACCGAAGATCCTAAACACAGGATAATGGAATTATGGCACCATGGGGTGACATGCTTCGTAGTCGCGAGAACCATGAGTAGCCAGCAAGAAGTGGAGCACAACCGCTCAATGAAGCGAGGAAGGCAGAGTAACAAACCCGAGACAAGAGAGTCTACGGACTGAAATGTTTTATAATACCAATAACGGTATACAAACCGACTAAGGAATTAGTCGAGGTTGGATTAACACCAAACCTATACGCCAAGAGGCCGTAAGAACCAAACGACATAGTTCAGATAACTATGGAAGTATTCATTAAACATACACCTATAGGACTACAAAAACAACCTACCCGCGCACTTGCCCAGGGCAAGTGCAGCAACTACAAGACGGTTGGAAGACTTTTAACAACCCGCAAATACTTGCTAAAGTACCGCTATGGTGAATGGAGAAAATATAGGATCACCATTGTATTAAGGACATACCAGTCAGCGAGGAGCTAGACTTGATCAAGACCTCAAACATGGCAACGCCATGAGGAATTTCTTTTGACATCGAATTGCCATTTCAAAACCACAAACCCTTCTTTTAAACTTCAGATTTAAAAACCAAACTAACAGAATTACGGTGAGTATCATAGAATGATACAAGAGGAGTTGACAATAGAATACTTCACCTAGGCGTGTGACGAGCACTATGAGTGTACCCAATACGGGATGTGGGACGACCGCACTCCGAAGGAGCTTGCGGGCCCGACAAATAGTCAGGGAAGTGGTAACGTACCAACAAGGTACCCCACGTATGTATACATGTAGTGTACGAAACACGGGGAGTAGTCAACTCCGTTCTACGGACATAAGTAACTCAAAACAGAACAGTTGGATACCCAAAACGAGCAAAAGAAACTCAGATAAGCTACAAGCTAAGGAGTCAGAAACTCACTCCAGGAGAACCATTAACAGTTGAAAGTGCGAGAATCACTAACAACGGAATAAGACATTGGATGTGTCTCGAAGATATCGAAGTAAAGCATGATAACTGGAAGGAATACCCAGACTAAACACTATGAGGCAAATGCCTAGACATTAACACATCAATGTCCAACGAACAGGATAGAATACCCAGAACAACTACCACAAACACATAGGGGGATCATAAGGTATCGGGAAATACCATGCATCACCCAGGAGAATATCAAACCAGTTGTGACATAAGGAAAAACACCAATGGTCTACCATAAGAACGGGAGATGCCATAACCCACAACGGATAACTCAGATCCAGAACCGCAAGGTAGGATAACAAACTGGACATGCTCATAAACGTCAGAAAGATGCTACTGTATAACCAGTAATACCCCAGAGCAATCCATAAAGGGTATCAGATGTCATGGTAAGAACACCACAATCGGAACGAACATTCGGTTCGAACATCGAAGGGGTCCCACTTGACAGGGGATACCCCAAATTAATAAATGGTACCAATCAATACTAATATACTTAAAGGGTCTTCAACAAACGGAAGCGTGATGCGACGATCTTATCATGGAGCCCAGTATCACCTCCAAGCCATTCTATGGTATACGGAGAAGTAACCACTTGGGAACAGCCTATGATGAGCAGAGCTCTAGGCAACATGGCTAGTAGGCCATTAAACTATTACCATACACAACCCAACGGTTGCAAAACCCATTGTGGAACCATATGGAAAGGGGTTAAGGACGACACCAATAAAAGGTTAACAACCAATGAGCAAGGACACCCCTCATAAATGTGAGACCGCGAGAGCGGTGAACACATGGATCCCAAGAAGGGGATACCATCAATAAATGCCTAAAAATACACCTCTTTCAGAACTACTAATGTAGTGAAGCTTGAGCATGCAATTACTGCCAAGCGATGTCAAATAAGCTTAAATAGCAACTGTTGACAACTAAGGAGTAATCGGTTCAGAAGGAACATAATATTGGGAACGTAAAGTACAAGTAAATAATGCTCAAGGAGCTCAGGAATATAAACGCTGAACCATGGTATAAATGGTGGAAATGCATGAGCTGAAGCTAGCAACATCGAATGCCATGTAAACCAATACTGTAGAATCAGTAAGAACATGGTGCGCAGCAGGCGACCAGTGCACGTCCCACTGCTACAAAATTGTTAATACGAGATAGTGGACAGACCGGACAACAAGCCGGGAGTCTACACCAAATAACGAAGCACCACACAAAGAAGTAATATTCATTCCTATTTCACATGAGAGATTTACTGCCAAAGGTTTACGCCTCTGCACTCTGTAGGACTGAGTGTTTTGGTAATGCTCTTGTGCAGTTAATGATCGAGTGAGATAGCTAGGAATATGGAAAACGTAAACCGTGGTAAATCCTTCCTTTCACCAATGTACATGGCATAAGCCAGTTAAGCAAAAGCTTAGAAACAAACCGTGCGGCCTAAGGCCAAAGAAGCACGAGGAGTGTGAAACACACCGACAATCACAAGATGTGAATTCCATTGGAATAAAAGTGAAAGGAGACTTAAGAGAGTCATAAGGACCAACGCATAGAAAATGCAAGGTCACACAAGTAAAGAACACTTGTACTGAACTAGAGAAACTGGTATAATTCGGAATCCACTGATAACAGAGGAAGCACCACAACTAAGTAGTGGCTTAACCTCACCCGACAATAAGTCGGAGGACCAAGTGAATGATCACTACAAAGTACAAACAGTACGTATATAGGTTGGGAGAGCTGGTTATAAATCTAAAACTCATTGAGTTCGAGCACGGTAAAAGAACACCACACTTGGTCAATAAACCTTATTCCCACAATAAGAGGGATAAAAAGGTGATGTGTAACACGTTAAGCATAACGAGAAGGGCGAACAAACCCCAAGTTATCAGGGTCGCACAGCAGAAGCTAGTGGGCCCAGAATTCTAAGGGGAATACACGTAGTGAATAAAAGGTTTATCATCAATGCCTTAAAGCCATTTAGGCTAGAATCGAACCCGGTTAAGAGTTAGATAAACTCCGATGAAAATTCTTGATGCAGGGACTAACCGGTAATACGGTTAAAACCCTTTGATCAAGGAACATTGTATAATAGACCGCATGGAAGCTCAACCACTCCATGACGGCTGAATGCCTTCGACCAATGTTCAACATTGACACATGGTAGATTACGTGGGCGTAATCCCTTTAAGGGGGTAGAGCGAAAACCGCGAAATGTACGTTTTACGTGATAGGTGCGTAAACTACAATGCGCATAGCGCAAGGGAATTTGTTTTGATGGTGGATACTTATGTTACATAAACATTTGTATTCACTCATCGTGTAATTGTGGTATTTGGGAAATAAGAATAGGAATGGAGTAGAGGAATTCCATGGGAATGAGAACCCCACTTGGTAATAGTATGAGGAATGAGCATGTATGGGAGACTTGAGGAGTATAAATCGGTATGGAACCGATGTATGTAATGAGTATAAATCGGTATAAAACCGATGTATTTTATGAGTATAAATTGGAGTATAGTAAATTAATCGGATATTATACCCATGAATTTCTTAAGTATAGTAGTTGGAGATGATGTAGTAATAATTGTTGAGATGGTTAGTAAATGAGTAGGTGAATTATATAAATTGGAAAATGTATGTGTGTGATTATGACTAGCAAGATTAAAAAGATAGAAAACGAAATAATGTTTGACGAGCTGTCTGTTTGAATGAGGTGGGAGGTGGAACTTGATTTGCTAGCGATCAAGGGAAACCGAACACAAATTGGGGCGGAAAGATAATTCAACACCAATGCTGATCACACTGGGGTTGAAGGACTCTGGAAGCTTCCCTTAAGTGGTCACAGTAATAACACTAGTAATAGGTATAATCATCATAAATGAAATTTGGGAGATGTATGCAAGCTTTCAAAATGAATTTCCAAAACTAATTTGGTACAATGTTTTCTTCAAACCTGAGAATGAGGATCGGTTTTGAAACCGCTCCAACGGGCGCTAGTGGATCTTCCATGCCTAGGCACGGGTATCCGGTCGAAACCATAGGAGGTGAAGCTAGTTTTGAGTCAGTGGGAGTGTTGAATAGTTTTGAAACCACTACACCGCTCGTGCGGTGACAGTGTACATTTTGTATTTTTCCAAAGGCACTGGGGCAGCGTAGTCCCGAGTAAGTATGAAGTATGCGTAAGTATGAGTAAGTAAGTATGAGTAAGTGCCTGAGGATCTCTATAAGTGCAAATGAATTTGATCTGAACCAAAGGACCGTAGAGCCAGAAAGTGTAAGTGCTCAAGTCATGACGGCCGTGAACCAGAAAGTGTAAGTGTTCAAACGTGACCGGTACCCGAGGGATCGCTTGACATGGGAGAGGATGGTACCTCATTTATCTGCGGACGGACCCCATGGAGAGCTTGTAACGGATATTTTGATTGCTATGCATGCAGTGACATGCTGTTTGGATGTGTAGTATGCATCATGTCAGACATTTGGAGTTTGACAAGTTATGTGTAGAGGTCATAAGAATAGTATGGAGTATTTATACAAGTAACAATATTAGATTCACCAACATTGAGGGCAAAGTTCTTTAAGGGGTAGATTGAAATACCCCGAACTTAAATATGGTGATTAAATTATTTTAATATGGTATTTAAGGGCCCAATATTGCCTAAGTAATTTTGGTAAGGAAAATAAATCCAAAAGAAATGAGGAAACACTTAAAAAACGAAAAACACTAAATAAGCGTTAAAAACCATAGGAGGTACGAGACCTCGGTTAGTGTATTATGTGGATTCCTAAGGCTTATTCACGCCTAATTAATGTATGGGAACGATTCCCAGAGAAAACGGATCCAAATAATGAATTAAAACGCTAATAAAGCTTTAGCGCACGTTTTTCGAGAAAACCCGAAAACGTGATTTTGAGTGGTCAAATGAACCCGTAAAAATTATAGTTCATCAAATAAATATAAATAAACATTAATGGAAGCTTAAGAGCAATAAAAATTAAAGAAACGAGAAATTCCGGAAAACGGGCCGGTCATGAATAGTGCTAAAACCGGGTAAATTAACGAGCGCTCTGTAAAAGACGAAAAACGCTCCAACTAGTATGCTGTGTGGGGGCCGGTTTTAATAAGTCAAAAGCTCTCACACACAGACACTAGACTAGTTACTAATTAACAAGTCAAAAAGCAAAAGAAGAAAAAGTACAAAAGCACTTTAGCTCTCTCTCTCTCCCCTCACTTCTCTTTTCTTTTCTCTTTCCTCTTCATCCCTCCTCCCAGCCGATTGGATCCCTCTCTCTCTGGTTGGGGCGATTTTTGGAGCTCCACAAAGCTTCCATGGCTTCTCCATCTTCCCAAGCTTGCCCAAGCTCCATTAAAACTTCAATCAAAAATAATTACATATTTGTAATCTCCTCATCATCCTCTACACTCTATCTTTTCAAAATCTCAAAATGAGAAAGTTCATCTCCATGGGTTTTCCCCATTTGAAGAGAAAAGCACACCATTATGAAGCTTGGAGTCTCCTCTTTCAAACAAGGTAAAAATCTCCATAAAGACCTCACTTTCCTCCATCTCTTAAGTGTGGCCGATTTTGCCTCTCTCTCTTACCTTGTTTTCTCTTGTTTTGGAGCTTGTTTCAACCCTCCAATGGTGGGGTAACCCCTTCTTGATTCAAAGGTGAGAACCCTCTTGAAAAGCTCCAAAAGGTAAACCCTAACTATATGTTTTGAGGCCTTTCATTGAATTAAGGTTTCCTAAGGGTTTGGATAATTAATTGAGTGTATTTTGTGTTTCTTGAATGTTGGGATGGAGTTTGGAAACTTCATTCCCTCTTGACCGATTTGTGCAAGAAAGAGAGGAAGAGGAGAATTGGAAAAGAATGAAGGAAATTATAAGCTCAAGGTAAGAGCTCCTTCATAATGCTTTATTTTAATGCATTAGAGTAATGGGAATGGGTAAACAAATAAAAGAACCTAAACCATTGTATTAGTATTGAAGTTTATGAATTTTTGATTATTCGGGAACTAGTAAGTGAATGGTAGGCCTTAGAGCCAAATATATTGTGTATGAGTATTGGTATTGATGTTTGGTGGAGTAATGATGTAATGAGTATTGCCTTGTGTTGCTGGTAGGACCCTTATATGGGTGTGGCTAGATTAGGAATGAATTTGATGGAAAGTATGTACGTGGAAAAGTTAGAATTGTAGGTGAACTATGACAAAATTTGGTAAGAATATGCACATTTATGGATGACTTGGTGAATGGGAGAACCAAGGTGAGTATTGGACTTAGTAGAAATGTTTAGTAGCTATGGAATGGTAGTTGTAGTATGGGAAATGGGAAGGCAAAAATCTGTAGCAAAGAAGTATCAAAATGCATTGAAGAACTAGGAAAAATTAGTGTGCAAGATTTGGTAAGAAGAGAGTTGGGCTTGGGTATAGGTAGTGTAATGGCTTGGAAATGGATTAGCATGGTAAGGTGAAGTATTTAGGATGCTAGGAATGGCATTGGTTGAGGAAGTATTGGATGGTAGAGTTGAGTTTAAAAATCTGTAGCATAAGGGAAACAAAAACTGTTGCATAAGTGTTGAAGAAGAAGTAAAGAAATTGTGTAAGTTGATTGATGAATTTAGTAATGGGATTGGTGGATGGATTAAGGCATTTTAGGAAGCCTAAATGGTACTAAAACATGTGGGATTACATGTAGGAAGATTGGGGAAGAAATGGGTAAGGAAAGAAGTGAAAAACAAAATTTGTAGGCAAGTTCAGGACCGGACCGACCCAGAGGTTGGGTCGCTCGGTGGGTCGGTTGGAGTATAGACGATGGAACGTAAACTTTCTGGAATGGACCAACCCAGAGGTGTATGGGTCGGTCGGAACAGTTCTGGGTCGGTGGGAGAATTTCAGAGGATGGAAAACTTACTGGAATGGACCGACCTAGAGGTTGGGTCGGTCGGTGGGTCGGTCGGCCCTAACTGACAAAAAAAATAAATATAATACATAGTAATATATGTATATATATATATATATATATATATATATATATATATATATATATAATATGTACATACATAAAGGACTTTAGTAATACACCATTAGTGTAACATCAATGGTAAGAAAATAAGAATATGAGTAGGAAAACAAGTATGAAGAGTAATTAAGAAAGTTGAGAGTATAAGAACATTAAGTATACCGGGATAACGGGGTAAGTACGGGAGTAGTAATCATTTGTGTATCGTATGAGCGTAAATTAACATCAATGTTGGAAACATTACCAGTAGAACAAGTGTGAACCAAGGAACAAGGGAACACACGGTAAAGCTAACCATGGTGTAAGGTATGATTTTCTCATGCCCCGTATGCTAACCGAGTTACGTTGATTTGTGTGCTGTATGCCGGATAATCAAGACTAATGCATGAAAACAGTTTATTGCCTTTCATTGTATGTCTTGCTGTATGTTGTATGAGCTAACCCTTCTTGATTGATTGTGTGGCTTCACTTAGTGCGTAGACCTTGATGCTAACCCTTCTTGATTGATGTGGGCCTCACTTATGTGCGTTTGATAGACGACTCATAGATGAGTCTTGTGGTTTAGTGACTCGTAGTATGAGTTATGTTGTGACTAACAGAAAGTAGAAACGTACTAAACTAACGAACCAACAAACGATAACGCAAGCCAATGAAACTCACTAGAATGTGAGGGAGTGCACGGGAGTAGTAACCTCCCGATAACGGTAGGAGAATCGAAATGAACAATCCACAAACAAAAGTAGTGGAAGTGTATAAATAAACCCTTTAGAGGAATTAAGGTTGGTGCAAGTCATGAACCATGAGAGTAGTAAAGAATGATGAGGGATCTTCGAACCCCTTAGCAAATTAGTCGACCACTATGAGAGGACCCGACTGATGTAAGTAATTGTAACGCCCTATTTAACATATTTTATAGCGGAATAAAATACTAAAGGCGTACAGACCATCGGTTCCAAACACCCGACACCAAACCTCACCAATTACAACTTAAAGATTACAATTGTCACGGCCTGAACCTCGAGAAAACTTAACAAAAATAAAACAGAAATAAAACACATAAACTCTCCTCAACACCTAATCCCATCCCAATCACTCGTTCTCTTCGTGGCCACCTGTAAAGTAACTCGTACCTGCAAGATTAAACCAAGAAGCCCACCCCGAGAGGGGTGGGTCAGTTCCCTGGAATGGAACTGTACGATCCTCAAAAACAAACTTATAATACAACTCTTAAATAAATATTAGCTTGAAAACAATCACTTAAACCACACAGAGGACAAGCATTTCACAAATCACCAAACAAGATAACAAGTTAAGAATAAAGATAAATAACAGAAGGTAAAGTTAGTGACACAAAACCACACCATGTGTTAGTGAACATCCAATGCCTTAGTTAAACCCAATTCCGTTAGGAGTAGAAAGACTCAGATAGTCACAAAGGACTAGGAATGAAAAGATAGATCCAGAACCAATAACTCATGAGTGGAATAAATCAACTGGGAGAGATGGCCCCCACCGCCAAGTACGTCCTTTTAGGATAGGGGATATACAGCCCCTCACTGTCTACTACGTCCCTTTCGGGACAGGGGATATACAGCCCCTCACTGTTACCATTGAAGACGCGCGCACGTCGAAACCTCAAGAACCAGCTCATGGATGAAACGATATCCAGAGTCAAAAGAAGAATTTACCAAAATTGACCTTTTCCAAATTCCACCAGATCACTAACTACCCAGAGCAATACCAAAACACTCAGTCCTACAGAGTGCAGAAGCGTAAACCCTAAGTAGTCAATGTCTAATGGAACAACCAAATAGAAGGAACCAATACCCAAGTGAGTTTCACATTCAAGGCTCAGTTAGTCACACAAGCTGAGTTAGTCACACAACCATTTCCTTTAGAAATTCCTCTTAAACTCAGTTAGCGTTTTTCGAAAACGTCTCATAAGTCAATCAACAAAAGTAACGGAGTACGAGAAATCGTACCTGGTATATGAAGAACAATAATAACTTTGAACGAGTGTTCCCCAATAGTAACCTATAATTAATGTGTTCCAAGTGTCGATTAGTTAAGGGACCTATAAACCAAATTCCTCTATTCTTATTGATTTATAGTTTCAGGTTTAGCATTATTCGCTCACAAAGGTTGGGCTTGTTTTTGTTAATTAAATCCTTTTTTAGGCCCATTTCGTTTAATTTGGAATGATTTAGGATTTAGCCCTGAGAGTGGCCAAACCTCTCTTGAATTGTTTAAGTGGGCTTTTGGAGTTCATAGACTTGGGCTTAGGATTAACCCAAGACCGTACCACGTTTATGTTGTGTAATTAAACCCTTAAGTTAATAATGACTATTTAATTACACACCAATTATTAAAATCCTAAGGTTTAATATACATATTCTTCTTATTTATTTATACACAAGGAATGTATTCCTTCATCCATTTTAATGTTTTTTATATACACATATATATATATATATATTATATAATATATATATATCTACGTATACCTGTAGAATTTAATTAAGACATCCCCTATGTAGCCTATTGAATTTAAATTATCTTATTACCTCAACATTTATCTGCATTCCATGCATGTTTCAAAAAGTATTTCTTTTACTATATCTTAGGTTACTAGCTCTTATAATATTTAGTTAATATAAGTGTTAATTTATTAGTTCCCTGTTCTACTCTAAGTTACTACTTTATTCCTTTTTATATATGTGTAAATATATATATACATATATTCCTTAGTTTTAATTAAGAATATTAACTCCCAATATATAATAAATAAAACGTAAAATAATTAAATCCTTGATTTAACATAAGTTTCTACTTAAATAAGTATATATACATATATGTAAATAATTTCACCTCTCTTAAAAGATATTACCCAAAACATTTATAAACATACTGTTATAAAATGTTAATTTAGTTTTCCTTATTTTTCCCAGCTTAAAAGTTTATTAACAAGCCATACTTTAATTTTTGGTTACATTGAAAACCATATATTATAAGTTATTCTTATGAAAAACTCATAAACACAATTTTAAACCCATTTACCATTGCCCAAAAATTCCCAAATTTATATACAGTAACTATAACATTTTATACATTATAAAATTTTTATTTCATAAAATATCTTTTTAAATTAACCAAATAATTCTAGAAAACCTGTAACTTGCAAAAATCATAACTTACGTTTAAAAACTCCAAAACCATAATAATTTACATCAAAATAAACTAGATTTATAAGGAATCTATGGTTAAAATTTCAAGTCAAAATACATTCGGGAAGGCCATTAACTAAATTCAACAAGTTAGAGTTAAAACCTGAAATATTATAAAACTGAAATACCTTTATAATCCACGATCTAATCTCGACCGTCCAATCCTTTAGAACCCGATCGGACGGTCCCTGAAACCCCAGTTCATCAGCGATTACAAAACCCGACTCGAGTACTAATTCGACAATTTCTCACAATCTACAGAACCAAATTGAGTGATTCTTGTTTCTATGGTTTCGAAATTCAATTTCGGTTCTAATGATACCAAATTCGCTAGCTAACATGCGAGATTCATCGGTTTTCGATTTCGGTTCGAAGTTAGGGTTTGGTTTGGTTTCCGAATTCGAATCTCTCAAATTCACTCAATCTAATGCGTAATTGATGCAATTGGAACATGGTTTTGACCGATAATGTAATATAGATTAGCAAGGTTGAAGGAATTTGAAGAAACTTACCGGAATTGCTCGAATCGTACGAATTGGATTTTGGTTTTCTGGAAAATTTCCCCCTTACAACCCGACCGAGTAGTAGCCTACTTTGCAACGCTATAATTTTCAGTACAGACCGAGTTAGAACTAGTTCTTGGGCTTAATCTAAAGAGGAAACTTAACTCTACACAATGATAGCAAGAACTCACCCTAACTTGCACTACACAGAAAGAAATCGAAGCTGGAAGTTGCGAGTTTACCTTGCGTTTTCTGGAAAGAAAACTATGATTTTATGTGGTGACGAATCCGAAACATTAGACACCTCGTTCTTCCAAAAGGTTGGGAATTGGCTTTGGTCATCAACATGAAAGTTGTAGAGGGATTAGATCTCTTCAAAACGAGCTAAAGAACATGAAATTGGCTGAGAAACGAAGAAGTTATGGCAAGACGAAGTTACCTGAAATAAAAAAAAACTGGAATCTGCAGTTTCGGTTTTGCAGGGTGGCTACTTTGGATCGAATTTGCGGTTGATTTAGGACGAACTAGGTTTAGTGTAGTTATGTTTGTTTAGAGGAAGTGTAGGAGAAGACAACAAAGAAGACGACACTCAAAAATTCCAAAAGATGAGAAAGTTATGAAGGTCACAAGTTAGGGCAAAGTCTGGTATCGGTTACCGGAAATATAGGGATAAAATCGGCTAAGTACTGGGGGCGTATCCCGAGGCGCACGGGTGAGTCAGCAAACTTGCCACATCAGCATTTTTTCAAAATTTTGGCTCTAAACTTCATTTGATCATAACTTTGGCTAGGATGATCCGTTTTTGACGTTCTTTTTATCGATCTTCATGGTTTTCCATAACCTATTTATTGGTATAGGTTTCATGGGCTGGTTGACCATTCTCAAAAAGTCAACCCTAGCAAGGCTTAAAAGGCTTTAGGGTTTCTAGAATTTTATATTGACTTTTATGTTTCAAAACAATGTTCCAACTCTTTCTAAAATCTTTATAATATACTTTGAGTGTTTATAAATTTTCCAAGATTTATTGACTTATAAATCTTATTATTAAATTCATAATACTATATAACATATATAATAATCAAATATTCAATTGTATTCTTTAGGGTTAAATAGGAGAAATCCCCTAAATAAATTTTCATAATTCATATAATAATTTAATATTCATGATTCCATATAATAATTTATATTCATAATTCCATATATAATTTAATATTTAATAGTATTATTTAAGGTTTAATAAGAGAAATCCCCTAAATTAATTTAAATTAATTTAGGGGTATTTCAGTATATCCCCCTTAAAAGAAACTTCGCCTCGAAGTTTAAAAATCAACTAATAGGCACTCACACCGCTTCGGGTGTGCTGAGAAACAATAATAATTCCAATGAAATTCCATACCAATCCAATCCTTTATTCCATTTCAACATTCCACTCGAGATTACTCAGAATCAAATCAAACTGAATCAAAATAATCAAAAATGTACCAAGATATACCAAACCAAACGTCACATACTACCGTGCCATAATGTAAAACTACGTACATACTACACCTCTCACTCTACTAATAAAACAACCGGGCATAATCCGGATGAGATAACGAAGGAGGAGTATGCCAGTATATCCCCCTTAAAGAGCTAAGGTACGCCCTCGTACCGCTACTAATGTGAATCACAGCAGGATAGGAAAACATCATGTGAATAGATGTGGGTACTTCACTCTCATGGAGTCCTCAGTCTCCCAAGTAGCTTCCTCAACCCCATGATGCTCCCAAAGAACTTTCACTAATTTACTGATCTGCCTCTCGTTCTCGGACCTTCGTGTCCAAGATCCGAATAGGAGTCTCCTCATACCTCAGTGTAGGCTCAATCTCCAATCTCTCTGGCTGCAGTACGTGAGAAGGGTCAGGCATATACTTCTTCAACTGAGATACATGAAAACGTCGTGTACCTTCCCCAACTCCGCTGGTAGCTCTAGTCTGTAAGCAACTGGGCCCACTCGCTCCGTAATCCTGTACGGACCGACATACTTAGGGCTTAGTTTCCCCCTCATCCAAATCTGAATATCCCTCTCATCGGAGACACCCGTAAGAAAACCATGTCACCCAACTGAAACTCGAGCTCTCTGGTGCGCTGATCCTCATAGGATTTCTGTCTAGACTGCGCTGCCCTCATGTGCTGCTGGATAACTCTGACGTCATCCTGCAGTGTCTGAACATACTCGGGCCCAATCAGGACTGCCTCGGTAGGGTCACTCCACGATAAGGGAGTCCGGCACGGCCTGCCATACAGAGCCTGGAATGGTGCCATGCCGATAGATGAGTGGTAGGAGTTATTGTAGGAGAACTCCACCAGGTGTAGACGCTCTACCCAACTCCCCTGATAGTCCAGAGCAACTGCTCGTAGCATATCCTCTAGCGTCTGAATCGTCCTCTCGGTCTGCCCATCAGTCTGAGGGTGAAAGGCTGTGCTAAGGCGTAGCTGAGTACCAAACGCCTCCTGCACCTGACGCCAAAATCTACTGAGGAAACGTGTGTCACGATCAGAGACAATCGTCTTCGGTACCCCGTGGTACCGGATGTGCTCTGTGGTGAACACCTCAGCCAGCTTGGGCACCTTCCATGTGTCCTTGATAGGTATAAACCTGGTTGTCTTGGTCAACCTATCGACTATCACCCAAATAGAATTCAGTCCGCCTCTAGCTGGAGGAAGACCGACCACAAAGTCCATGCTGATGTCGTCAAACTTCCAGCACGGTACTGGTAATGACTGAATCTGGCCTCCTGGTCGACGATGCTCAAACTTCACCTTCTGACAGGTGAGGCATCGGGAGACGAAGTCTGCTACATCCCTCTTCATCCCGCTCCACCAGAATAACTGCTTCAAATCCTTGTACATCTTGGTGGCTCCAGGGTGTACTGATAATGTAGAGGAATGAGCCTCAGAGAGAATCCTGGTCTGAAGTTCTGTCGCATCCTGAGGAACGCAGAGTCTGCCTCTGACTCGAAGGTGTCCCTCGCTGTCTAGCTCGTACTCATACTTCAGACCATCAGTCATACCGTTTGCTAACTTCTGCCTGATGCCCTGCAGGTATACATCACTATCCTGGGCTGCGTATATCTCCTCAGCTATCGTGGTCATCTCTGTCAAAGCTAGGAGTGAGTACACTCTCCTGCTCAAAGCGTCTGCCACGACATTCCCTTTACCTTCAGTGTACTGAAGGTTGATGTCATAATCAGCCAGTAGCTCGACCCATCGTCGCTGTCTCAGGTTCAGCTCCTTCTGAGTCCAGATGTACTTCAGACTCTTATGGTCTGTCATAATCCGTACTGTGGCTCCATACAAGTAATGTCGCCAGATCTTCAAGGCAAAGACTATGGCGAGGAGCTCAAGGTCGTGTGTGGGGTAATTTTTCTTCGTGCTTCTTCAGCTGTCGAGAAGCGTACTACCACTCTGCCATTCTGCATCAGTACCCCACCAATCCCTCTGCCTGAAGCATCACAATACACCTCGTATCCCTCGTTCCCCTCAGGGATCACTAATACTGGAGCTGTGGTCAAGGCGTCCTTCAGCGCCTGAAAGGAGACCTCACAAGCCTTGTCCATACAAACGGGTTGTCCTTCTTCATCAGGGAGGTCAAGGGCTTGGCTAGCCTGGAGAAGTCCTTCACAAAGCGTCTATAGTAGCCAGCCAACCCAAGGAAACTCCTCACCTCTGTCACGGTGCGAGGTCTATGCCAGCTCTTCACTGCCTCAATCTTAGCTGGGTCTACTGAAACTCCCTCAGCTGAGATCACATGTCCAAGAAATGACACCTTGTCCAGCCAGAATTCACACTTGCTGAACTTGGCATATAGCTTCTTCTCTCTCAGAGTCTCCAAGGCTGTCCTCAAATGCTGCTCGTGTTCCTCCCGACTCTTGGAGAATACCAAGATGTCGTCTATGAACACGACTACTGACTTATCCAACTGGGCTTGGAAGACTCTCTGCATCAGGTCCATGAATCTCGCGGGTGCATTGGTCAGTCCAAACGGCATCACTGTGAACTCGTAGTGGCCGTATCTGGTCCGGAAGGCTGTCTTCTCTATATCTGACTCAGCTACAGCTATCTGATGATATCCGGAACGCAGATCAATCTTGGAGAACACCTTAGCTCCCCTCAGCTGGTCGAACAAGTCATCGATCCTGGGCAGTGGGTACTTGTTCTTGATCGTGACATTGTTCAGCTCCCTATAGTCGATGCAAAGTCTCAAACTCCCGTCCTTCTTCTTGACGAATAGCACTGGAGCACCCCAAGGTGAGACACTGGGTCTGATGAAACCCTTATCTAGTAGCTCCTGCAGCTGCTTCTTCAACTCAACCATCTCTGCAGGGCCCATCTGGTAGGGAGCCTTAGCAATCGGTCCCGTGCCAGGTATGAGGTCGATATTGAATTCAACTCTCTCAGTGGTGGTAGTCCAGGTAGCTCCTCTGGAAAAACGTCGGGGTACTCCGACACTATGGGAACATCGCTCTGGAACTTCGGATCCGTCCTCAGATCCTGGGCATAACAGTAGTAGGCGGTAGCGCCCTTGGACACCTCCTTCATCAGGGATAAAGCCGATACAACCTTCACAGTCGGCTGTTTAGGTTGCATTCGGTATGACACTATGGTCCCTGTAGCTGACTTCAGGAGGAGACGATGCTCTGCACAGTGTAGTCTGCCTCGGTACCGCTGTAGCGTGTCCATGCCCACAATTATGTCGAACCCCATGCCAGGGAAGACTATGGCATCCAGAAGGAATTCTGCTCCCTTGATGTGTATGCTCAAATTCTTGCACTGCTTACTGCACTTGATCAGCTCTCTGGATGGCAGCAAGACTGAGCAGTCATGGATATCCTCTGTGGGAGCATTGATCTTAGCATGAACGCTTGTGATGAATGAAGGAGTGGAGGCACCAGAATCAAACAGGACTGTGGCCTCCACTCCATTAACTAGGAACGTGCCTGAAATTATAGGATAGATTTTTAAGATTCTGGGTAAACGTTCCACGGTAATTACTCAGGGTTAATGTTTATACCTGTGATGACCATTCCATTGCTCTTTGCTTGAGCCTGGTTCAACACATTCAACTGATCCCTGAGTTTCCAACCCCTACAATGAAGCAATAAAATTCTTAGAATTTCCATTCTTATTGAAAGCTTCATGAGCAACTTAAAATTTACAATGTAGAAACTGTAAAGTACAAGGCTAGGTCTGTCTAAAAGTTAGGTTTAGACGGCCCGGTTTCATTGGGTCTGGTTAATGATGGGTGTGGGGGCTGTGTTGGGCTTGATTCTCTTCACCCCATGGTAGATGAGTCTAGCTGCCCCACCAAAGATCAGTACATCACCCGACTTCAGGAGGATCTTGGTAGCAAGGTCCATCCTCCTTTGATCACCAAATAGGAACTCCGCGTCGTCTCCAAGTGATATGGACACTACTGGAACTCCTCTAGTGACGGACTCTGGCGATTCGTCCTTGTCTTGGTGCATCCCTAGCTTACCCTCCTTTCCATAGAAGTTGATGATGCACACGTCGGAGGTTAGGTCTGGGACGGGCTCATCCTCCAATTCTTGTGCTGCCTTAACTACAGCTCTAATGATGGTCTGCAGTTCCTCTAGGATTGGTGGCACCTCCACCTCTTCATAGCTCTTGGTGGTGTGGTCCCACTTCTTACCTAGGCACATGATCTTCACCTTCATGGTTGAACCATTCTTGAAGGTAGGGGTGTAAAAATTTCCTTCCTTCACACCTAACTCCCTGATCTTGAGGATCAATGCATACTGGACTGCTGGGGTCAGGTACTCTCGTAGTAAGATCATCCCGGGTCTCAAGACCTCACACTTCTCTGGTGGGTGTGGTTTGGCTTCAAAAGGGATGTTGGGTGTGGAATATGGCAAAATAGGAAAGCAAATATCGAAAGCTGAACAACAATTGCCATTAAATAAATAAGTCAAGGTTCACAACTGGAAATGAAAGGTTCGAAACAAAACAAAATGAAGGGTTTATAGTTCATCCCTTTTACATTGACAAAGAAAAAAAACTAGCCAACGGAATGTAAAGAATAAGGGTCTAAGCCTCTTCATGAGGGAGATAGTCCTCACCAGGTGAACTCGGGTCATCACTTGCTGCCTCGACGCGGTCCACCATGTTAAGGACCGGTGCCTTGCCCGGCCTCTGGGGGTAGTTTTGTCCCGGCCTCTGCGGATGGCTCTGGGCAGGGCGGCTGGTAGATGGTCCAGCACCTCCTGTGCCACCTCGACCTCCTCCAGTAGTAGTAGTAGCAGCTGGGGCTCTAGCAGTGTTCCCGGTGCGTGGCTTGTAGTTCCTGGAATCCAGGTTCAGGAAGCATTCGAACGATCTGTGCCCCTTCTTACCGCAGTGGTTGCAATCCACACTAGGTTTCCCTTACAATCCTTGCCCGGGTGGTCCTTCTTGCACCACTTGCAGAAGTACTTTCTCGCAAGTTGGTTCCCTGTTTCAGTCTCAAGGTTAGTAATTGGGATAACAAAATGTAACCACTTTGGAGTTTCTAATTTATCTCATCCTTAAATGGCTGGGAGCGGAGTGGCTCAGCATTAGTATATGAGGGGACCATGGCCTTCTCGTTCCTCCCCTTGAAGAACTTTCCCTTCCTCTCGTAATTCTAGGAAAAGTTCCCTCCATTTCCTTTTTCTCCATCCCCCTTCCTCTTGCCTAGCACAGAGTCCTGGTAGGCAATGGTGGTCTCGCAGTCATTAGCATCATCCGCTAGCTCCTGTGGTGACAATATATGTTAGTGGGAAACCTTTGCGTACCAGAAATTCTAAATCATGTTCCATACCTGTAGGGTCATCCCTCTGGTGGAACCGATCATAGTCATGATCCTGAAGTTCAAGCCGGTGTGGAATTTATCCACCAGGTACCTCGGAGCGTAAGCTCCCTCTCCAATAACAGCGAGCAGCTCCACAAATTTATTATAATATTCAGGAACAGAGGAACTCCCTTGCTTCAGCTGCTCGAACTCACCTCATCCTCTTCTGCAGGTAGGATGGATAGAACTTGGCTCTCAGGGCCACTAAGAAGGCTGGGAAGCCGAAGTCCGCCTGGGCAGTCAGCTCAGCTCTGGCGGTCTGCCACCATCGATGCGCGGGTCCCTGGAGAAAGTAGGCCGCTATGTCCACCTGGCGACCTGCTGGAACGTGCAGAGAGGTGAAGGCCTTCTGCATCTCGTCGATGTATCTCTCTAAGGTATTCGGCTCTGGCTGGCCTTCGTAGACTGGGGGACGAAGGTCATTGACTGCCTTCAGCCAGTTGAACTCCCGGGGACCATTAGGTGGTGGCGGTGGTGGCTGTGGGATCTGAGCCTGCTGCTGAGCTAATGCAGCTGTCACAATCTGCGCTATGACCTCTGGGGTGACAGCGTCGGGTCCATAGCCTCCTAAGGGACCAGCTCCTCCTCTTCCTCCTCTTCAGACATCTAGCTGGTATGACGGTTTTGTTACTCAGAAGGCGTATTGTTGAGTCTAAATATCTATGTAGTAATATATGAAATATTTATAACGTCCTAAGGACGGTTCGTAGGTACATAAAGTAAGTAGTAAAGTAAATATGGGGTAAGGGTCACGCGCCTTTCTGGAATTCTCACTTCCCAATTCTACCCCAGTTCCCCAGTTTTAAGTGCACCTATAATCTAAGTGTTTCACTCGGCTTGTCTTCTCGGGTTCAGAGCGTAACTACGCTCTGATACCAATTTCTGTAACGCCCCTATTTAACATATTTATAGCGGAAATAAAATACTAAAGGCGTACAGACCATCGGGTTCCAAACACCCGGCACCAAACCTCACCAATTACAACTTAAAGATTACAATTGTCACGGCCTGAACCTCGAGAAAACTTAACAAAAATAAAACAGAAATAAAACACATAAACTCTCCTCAACACCTAATCCCATCCCAATCACTCGTTCTCTTCGTGGCCACCTGTAAAGACTCGTACCTGCAAGATAAAACCAAGCAGCCCACCCTGAGAGGGGTGGGTCAGTTCCCTGGAATGGAACTGGTACGATCCTCCAAAAACAAACTTATAATACAACTCTTAAATAAATATTAGCTTGAAAACAATCACTTAAACCACACAGAGGGACAAGCATTTCACAAATCACCAAATCAAGATAACAAGTTAAGAATAAAGATAAATAACAGAAAGGTAAAGTTAGTGAAACAAAACCACACCATGTGTTAGTGAACATCCAATGCCTTAGTTAAACCCAATTCCCGTTAGGAGTAGAAAGACTCAGATAGTCACAAAGGACAGGAATGAAAAGATAGATCCAAGAACCAATAACTCAAAGTGGAATAAATCAACTGGGAGAGATGGCCCCCACCGCCAAGTACGTCCTTTTAGGACAGGGGGATATACAACCCCTCACTGTCTACTACGTCCCTTTCGGGACAGGGGATATACAACCCCTCACTGTTACCATTGAAGACGCACGCACGTCGAAACCTCAAGAACCAGCTCATGGATGAAACGATATCCAGAGTCAAAAGAAGAATTTACCAAAATTGACCTTTTCCAAATTCCCACCAGATCACTAACTACCCAGAGCAATACCAAAACACTCAGTCCTACAGAGTGCAGAAGCGTAAACCCTAAGCAGTCAATGTCTAATTGAACAACCAAATAGAAGGAACCAATACCCAAGTGAGTTTCACATTCAAAGCTCAGTTAGTCACACAAGCTGAGTTAGTCACACAACCATTTCCTTTTAGAAATTCCTCTTAAACTCAGTTAGCGTTTTTCGAAAACGTCTCATAAGTCAATCAGCAAAAGTAACGGAGTACGAGAAATCGTACCTGGTATGTGAAGAACAATAATTAACTTTGAACGAGTGTTCCCCAATAGTAACCTATAATTAATGTGTTCCAAGTGTCGATTAGTTAAGGACCTATAAACCAAACATCCCTCTATTCTTACTGATTATAGTTCCAGGTTTAGCATTATTCGCTCACAAAGGTTTGGGCTTGTTTTTGTTAATTAAATCCTTTGTTAGGCCCATTTCGTTTAATTTGGAATGATTTAGGATTTAGCCCTGAGAGTGGCCCAACCTCTCTTGAATTGTTTAAGTGGGCTTTTGGAGTTTGGAGTTCATAGACTTGGGCTTAGTGAGTTAACCCAAGACCGTACCATGTTTATGTTGTGTAATTAAACCCTTAGTTAATAATGACTATTTAATTACACACCGATTAAAATCCTAAGGTTTAATATACATATTCTTCTTATTATTTCTACCACAAGGAATGTTATTTCCTTCATCATTTTAATTTATTTTATACTAATATATATATCTACGTATACCTGTGTTAGAATTTAATTAAGATATCCCCTATGTAGCTTATTGAATTTAAATTATCTTATTACCTCAACATTTATCTGAATTCCATGCATGTTTCAAAAAGTATTTCTTTTACTATATCTTAGGTTACTAGCTCTTATAATATTTAGTTAATATAAGTGTTAATTTATTAGCTCCTGTTCTACTCTAAGTTACTACTTTATTCCTTTTTATATATGTGTAATATATATATATATCTATATATTATTCCTTAGTTTTGATTAAGAATATTAACTCCCATATAATATAATAAATAAAACGTAAAATAATTAAATTCCTTGATTTAACATAGTTTCTCTTTAAATAAGTATATATACATATATGTAAATAATTCACCTCTCTTAAAAGATATTACCCAAAACATTTATAAACATACTGTTATAGAAATGTTAATTTGGTTTTCCTTATTTTTTCCCAGCTTAAAAGTTTATTAACAAGCCTTACTTTAATTTTTGGTTACATTAAAACCATATATTATAAGTTATTCTTATGAAAAACTCATAAACACAATTTTTAAACCCATTTACCATTGCCCAAAAATTCCCAAATTTAATATACAGTAACTATAACAATTTATACATATTATAAAAATTTTATTTCATAAAAAATATTTTTAAATTAACCAAATAATTCTAGAAAACCCGTAACTTGCAAAAATCATAACTTACGTTTAAAAACTCCAAAACCATACTAATTTACATCAAAATAAACTAGATTTATAAGGAATCTATGGTTAAAATTTCAAGTCAAAATACATTCGGGAAGGCCATTAACTAAATTCAACAAGTTAGAGTTAACACCTGAAATATTATAAAACTGAAATACTCTTTATAATCCACGATCTAATCTCGACCGTCCAATCCTTTAGAACCCGATCGGACGGTCCCTGAAACCCCAGTTCATCAGCGATTACAAACCCGACTCGAGTACTAATTCGACAATTTCTCACAATCTACAGAACCAATTGAGTGATTCTTGTTTATGTGGTTTCGAAATTCAATTCCGGTTCTAATGATACCAAATTCGCTAGCTAACATGCGGGATTCATCGGTTTTCGATTTCGGTTCGAAGTTAGGGTTTGGTTTGGGTTTCCGAATTCGAATCTCTCAAATTCACTCAATCTAATGCGTAATTGATGCAATTGGAACATGGTTTTGACCGATAATGTAATATAGATTAGCAAGGTTGAAGGAATTTGAAGGAAACTTACCAGAATTGCTCGAATCGTACGAATTGGATTTCGGTTTTCTGGAAAATTTCCCCCTTTACAACCCGACCGAGTAGGCTACTTTGCAACGCTATAATTTTCAGTACAGACCGAGTTAGAACTAGTTCTTGGGCTTAATCTAAAGAGGAAACTTAACTCTACACAATGATAGCAAGAACTCACCATAACTTGCACTACACAGAAAGAAATCAAAGCTGGAAGAAGTTGCGAGTTTACCTTGCATTTCTGGAAAGAAAACTATGATTTTATGTGGTGACAAATCCGAAACTTTAGACACCTGTTTCTTCCAAACGGTTGGGAATTGGCTTTGGTTATCAACATGAAAGTTGTATAGGGATTAGAGCTCTTCAAAACGAGCTAAAGAACATGAAATTGGCTGAGAAACGAAGAAGAAGAAGTTATGGCAAGACGAAGTTACCTGAAATTGAAGGAAAACTGGAATCTGCAGTTTCGGTTTTGCAGGGTGGCTACTTTGGATCGACTTTCCGGTTGATTTAGGACGAACTAGGTTTAGTGTGAGTTATGTTTGTTTAGAGGAAGTGCAGGAGAAGACAACAAAGAAGACGACACTCAAAAATTCCAAAAGATGAGAAAGTTATGAAGGTCACAAGTTAGGGCAAAGTCTGGTATCGGTTACCAGAAATATAGGGGATAAAATCGGCTAAGTACTGGGGCGTGTATCCCGAGGCGCACGGGTGAGTCAGCAAACTTGCCACATCAGCATTTTTTCAAAATTTTGGCTCTAAACTTCATTTGATCATAACTTTGGCTAGGATGATCCGTTTTTGACGTTCTTTTTATCGATCTTCATGGTTTTCCATAACCTATTTATTGGTATAGGTTTCATGGGCTGGCTTGACCATTCTCAAAAAGTCAACCCTAGCAAGGCTTAAAAGGCATTAGGGTTTCTAGAATTTTATATTGACTTTTATGTTTCAAAACAATGTTCCAACTCTTTCTAAAATCTTTATAATATACTTGAAGTGTTTATAAATTTTTCCAAGATTTATTGACTTATAAATCTTATTATTAAATTCATAATACTATATAACAATATATAATAATTAAATATTCAATTGTATTCTTTAGGGTTAAATAGAGAAATCCCCTAAATAAATTTTCATAATTCCATATATAATTTAATATTCATGATTCCATATAGTAATTTAATATTCATGATTCCATATAATAATTTAATATTCATAATTTCATAAATAATTTAATATTAATAGTATTATTTTAGGTTTAATAAGAGAAATCCCCTAATTAATTTAAATTAATTTTGGGGTATTTCAGTAATGTCCCGAACATGAGAGTATTCGATACGTTGGGAAAACCCTTAAACCTGAGAATACTAGATGGTGGTAATTCCCTAAGCTAGTGGAGGTTATCGAGAGAGATACTTCTAGGCTAATCCAAGAGATGGTAAGATACCCCAAGAGAGGAGTGTTGGGAATTTGATTAGTCCGGTAAAAACGGACATTTGTACATTTGAGGAGCTAGGTGTATAGCCCTTTGTATTTGTAGGCCCGGAGGCGAGTCTTGTGTATGACTCCGCCCGGAGGCCAACGTAATGAGTATTGTAGTATTGCGTATGTATGAGTAAAGTAATGAGCATTGAGTAATGAGTAAGTATGAGTATGTAATGAGTACCGAGCAATGAGTAAGTATGAGTAAGAGAAGAGTATGGGTATTGAGTATGCGAGAGCAAGTGATGAGTACTGAGTAAGAGTAAGTAATATTAGTAGTGATTACTGAGTAGAGCATAAGTAAATAATGAGTAAGGTAGTGAGCGCAACATGAGTAAAACAACGAGTAAGTAAGATTAAGCTTGGTGGAAACTTTGCGAACGAATAACTAACGAATAGTTGACGGACAACGTGTCTTCCTTGGTAGGTATTGACCTTGTATAAGTAAGTATTGTTGATTGTATGTGTGTAGTAATAGTATGTATGTATGCATGTAAAATGAACTCCATGTATATCCGACCCAAAGTAGTCGGCGTACCGCGGTTAGCACGCGGTATATGCGAATTTCATATGCAGCGTAAGCTGACCCCCTAGGGGGAACATTTTTATTTTTACAGGTATTCGAAGGTGACCACCGTTGAGAGAGTAGGACGGGGATTGCTATGTAAGCACGGGTAGTTGAATTATAGGATTTGTACTTGTATTGTAATGCGAATTTGGAAGTCCAAACTGTATCGGTAATTTAAGGATTGTAGTATACTCGGTATAGAATTGAATTGGAGTTGTTATGGAATTATGGTTGAGTATGCAAAGGAAAGTAAGGTATTGTGTAGAGCACTCGGTATGTCAATTCATCAGACCGATAGTATGTAGTAGTGTAGCTGCCTTGCTAGTCACGTAGGTGACTAGCGGCATTGTACAACCGCCGTTGTGTATGTATTATCCGCTGTGAAGGTAAGTATTTGTACAGTAATGACAGTATTAGCGGTGGGGGTGTGTTATAGGTATATATATGTCCTAAAGTCACCCCTTCTTACACCCTTCCCCTTCATGTTCTTATTTTACACACAAAATGAAAGATTCATCTATCTCCTTAAGGTGGCCAAAATTTCAAGCTAGAATAACACTCTAAAGGTGATTCAAGGGTGAGTCATACATCTAAGTTTGAGAACTTAAAGCTACTTTCCATCTATGAATCTACCTAGTTCTGACTCCTAGCTATTTATCTGTCTAAAGGCCAAAAATTGGAGGAAGAAAACTACCTAAATCATCAAAAGAAAACTTTCTCCTTGATGCACATTTTTGTGCTTTAAACTTCACTACCTTGTTGCAGACAATAAATTATGAGTGGTTGGAACTGGTGTAATTAAAACAAATGAAAAAGAAATTAAAAAACTCAATACCTTACGGGCTGCAAACAAATCCGGTCGCGCAGTAGTATAGTAAAGTGGAGGCGACCGGATATTGAACCATGGTTTTAAAGGGGAATTATCTAATTCCTAAGCGGTGTCACAAAAAAGGGGGATTAATTGACTTTTTTTATAAATAAAAAGGAAAGAAAGAAAATAAACTAAGTAAAAGGTAAATTAAATGGGACTCAGGGTTCAGGTTATTATAGTCTACTCTTTATGCTATGTCTACCGGTCTTATTATAATAGTTTGGCAAAATTCCTGTTATTATCTTGAGGACTAAATCATAGACTCAAAAGAACTCGTTTACCAGAAAATACTCGGTCTAATCCAGATTCGAGCAAAACACATGTAAACGGATTAAGTGCGAGAAATTATATTTACGTCTGAAAATACTAACTTATTAAATCATAATAAGCTTTCTACAGATTACGGCTTAATAACCTGTCTATTTATCACGGGTCTGATCAAAATAGACTTAGTAAAGCATTTAATAAATTCATGTAATTTATTAAAAAGGCGAGAGATAAGCTTTAATCGTAACAAACTGTATTTAAACTAAACGGTAAAATATATTGCATAATAATACAAGCATAATAACCATTCCCATAGTATAAATATTCTAGCCTAACATATTAAATAGATAAACAGAAAAAAGAGTAGTAGAAATCATCTATAATCGACTCCTGGATTTGTTCTGTTATTCGTATACGTCGGACTAGAGGTGGATACGGTGGAATGAAAAGAAAACAAAATGGAGAAGACGGGAGAAGAGAAATGGGATGGACGTGAGGTTTATGGTGTAGTGGATCGATGATGGATAGATCCCTGTATAGGAGAGGAGGAATGGGTTTATATAGCAGAGGAATTTGAAGAAGTCGATAAGGATGGCGGTTTTGCAGTAGGTGAGATGAGTCCATGCAGGAGTCGCATGCATTAGGTGAGATTAATCTCGGTGGAATAAACAGACGGTGCATAATTGAAGAAGAAAACAGTGCCGACATGCGTCCGGCCTGCGTCCGTGTTTTAATCCCCGGACCTCTCTAGCTCTTGTCCGGCCTTATTTGGGCGGACGTCTTTGTGACTTGTCCTGTCTTTAATCCACGGACGTGTCTAGTACCTTATTTCATCGGAAATAATTATCTCATGTCCGGCCATTTATCCACGGACGGGCTACGGTCTTCTCTTGCGTCCGTGTTTTGTCCGCACAAAAAAGGCCGGACATCTCTAATTTGTCCGCGGTTGATCTTTAGTCGTGTCTGGGTTTTTTTCCACGGACGATGACTATGGTCACCGTCCTTGTTGCGTCTGCCCAAATATCCACGGACGTGAGTAAGGTTAGCGCGTGCCGTGACTCATTTAATCCCTCTTTGATATATCGATTCATATACGGCTTTTCCCTACATTTAACACATATAATACATTAGTTTATATCAAACCATAATTCTAGGAAAAAACGTAAGGTAAGTGAGAACATTACTTAAAATGCTGCAAATTATAAGGTGATTAAACCTCAATAAGTCTATATGTTTTGCACTTATCACTTGTCAACTAGGTAAAAAATCCTAACTTTATCTCTTATTCCTTTTTTAAAACATGGCTGAATGGGTCTCTAAAACCTTATAGAACCATGTCCAAGATAATGGAAGAAGCTTGAAAAAAAAAATCAACTCTTGGAGGTTAAGTTACTAACTTAAGTCTTAAGACTTTTAAGTCATGGTTTAAATTTAGGATTGGGTGTTAAAAATCTGACCTAAGCCTAATATTACTAGAGTGCCGAAAAGGAGAAGAGATTAAAGAAATCTTTGAAGCCTTAAACAAGTAAGTCTTACTTAAAACACATGTTTATGTTTTAAAGTAACTTATTTTGTATATTAAATTAAGGCCGAGAGTATGGGTTGTTTAATGGGCTGTTATAACTAAAAATGTGATTAGAAATGTTGGTAACATGTTTGGATAAGTTACCTTGATAAATGATGACTTATAATGTCAAAAAATAAATTAAAGGGGCTAAAATGTAAAAATTGAAAGTTGCTGGGTATAAGGGTAAAAAAACTGATAGTGCTACTGTTGTTACAAGCATTTTATGTCATTTAAATTTTATATTGAAGGTTATAATAAGGTCATGTGCTTAGGCCATTCTTATAAGTCATTTAGTAACTTTTATGCATTAAAAGTTATATGTTTACTATAAAAATTGGTGAAGAAATCTGGTGATAAGGGGATGTTTGGTGATTTTAAACCACCTAAAAATATTAAGGGTAGGTTACTTACGAATTTAGTGGAAATTGATTTAAGTTAAGGTTAAGAATAAGCTTTAAAAGTAATTATAAGCTTAAGGAATATTTTAGCTAACAAATGGGCATAACATGAGTGGTCAAGTGTAAATAAATAATATTTGGGGTGTAAAAATGTAATAGGTCCAAAAGTTAGGCCGCATTTGGGATTTAGATGGAAAATATAAGTTTTTGTAAAGTTAAGGCCTAAACGGAAATTCTAGGAAAATTTGGGGTCAGATTCATAATTATGGATAAGTTATGGTCAAGGCAGTAGTTTGGTGGTCAACCTGGACTATACTTAGTGGGTTGACCAAGTTGGATGAAAGAAATAATCAAATTAGGAATTTAATGAAGTTTTGGAATAAAATGTAAGGTTTATACAACTTGTGTGCACAAGATGTAAAATCTAGAAATTGGGGCCAAATGGGAAATAGAAAGAACTTAGGGACTGTTCAGAATTGTGGGAAAAAGTTGAGTGAAAATTGGAATTAACCTAAGAAGATTATAAGGTATAAGAGTTAAAGGGCGAATTGTAAACTTTAGGAGCTAAATAAAAGGTTTATAAAAAGTAGTGGGGTTTAAATGTAGTTTCTGGAAGTTGGGGGGCAGAGAATGGCAATAAAAATAACCTAGGGTCTGTTGGTGAATTACTGGAATTTATGGGGCTGAATTTAGAATTAAATTGATAAGATTGTATAACATATAGTTTAAGGATGATTTTATAAGGTTTGTAAAACAATGTGGGTCAAATTGTAAATAAAGAAAAGTTAGAGAATGGGGAAATTAATTTATAACAGAATGAGGTATGTTCTGTTTTTATAACACATGGTTGAAAACCATAGGTTAAAGTTGGTTAAGAGTATAAATATTATAACATAAGACATGAGGAGTAAAATTGTAACATTAGAAAATTAGTGTGGAAGATTTGTTATTAAAAAGGAAGGTAAGGGCTGTTGCGTAAAAATCATTCGGTTGGGAAGTAAGATTTAACATATGATGGAGAGTATTACAAGTGTTACACTTATATGAAGTCCAAATGACATCAAAGGTGGAAAGGTATAAAAGTAAGGGATTTTTCAATTCACCAAAATGATATGAGTATTTGAGAACTAGTGAAATTATAAAATAATATGGAGAATTAAATAAACCTTAGAGGTCGAAATAGTATTTTTATATAACATCATATGACAGTGAGATCATATTCTAAATATTGAGAGGTGAAGGATAACACAATATGAGAGAATTAAATGTTACACCTGAAATGGTAAGGAATATTATATACAATGAGTTTTATATGAATATGTGACATGTAAGTAATTATACCATATGGTGTAGAAATTGTAGATAATGATAATGTATGATATGAAGGTGGAGGGATTTAATTACACAACATTAGGTATAACAACTAATGTCAGATTGTAAAGAGTTGAACAAACAAATGAACTATATAATTAAAAGATTATAATGTGGATTATATATAGGCTTGTTGACTGGGATTCATTGACCAAGTCAACCCATATTGACCCAAGTCAACTTAACTAACCAAATAGAGTCAATTTGACCAACTCATAATCTAAAAGAGAGTCTAAAGGTTTAATAAACCATAAGGTAAATTATAACATATAGTAACAAGCTATATTGTTATACACATGTGAGCCTCGATTTTAAACCTACCCTAAGTTGATTAAGGCTGATTAGGATCTATCCGGGTTTTAGGTCCACTTATAACCTAAGATTAATAACTATGTCATATAACAATAATTATTAACACCTAAGCTAGCTCACTGGAACCTATTATGAGTCGCCACCTAATTTAACCTAGATCAAATTAGGAAAGGAGAGTTCGGGTTTGGGGGCTTGGTATTCGACTTATTTAGGGTTCAAATTACTTTCATTACCCTTCCTAGGTCGTTTTTCCTCTACTTGGTTTATTTACAGCTTTCTACAAAGTTGTTTTTAACCTAGGTGTGCGCTTCTGTTTTTTTTATTTTTTAACGTTTTTGACAGAAAATTAAAGTGAAATTGAAAGTTACCTAAACTAGGGTTTCGGAGGCAGAATTAGGTCAAATTTTGTTTCCGTCCGTAGCCACGGACCTAATGTCCGTAACCACGGACCCTAGTTAACCTATGTAAAAAAAAGTCGAATTAAACAGAAAACAAAAATTTGAAAAGTCCGGGGCCACGGACAGGATGTCCGTAGGCCCGGACATAGTTTAGAAAAACCTAAAATTTTAAAATCCCGCCGCCATCCGTGGGTGTCCGTGGCCACGGACAACCCACGGACGGGGGTTTTATGGTGGTTCCCGAAGGTGTTTTCGGCTCAAAATTTATGCACGTGTAGCCTGAAAGATGTACAATATGTTAGTAATTGAAAGATCGCAGTTTGAAGTTGAATTATGTACGAAACGTGATAAACAAGTAATAAGGCAGAAGCAAAAGTAATTAGCTATACAGAAGCCGAAAAGGGTTGGTTTGAACCCAAAAGTTAACCGAGAGTTAACGAGGTTGTGGGAGTTAGAAAAGTTAGAAAAGTAGAGTTATAACCTGTTTTACCTTCAGATTCGTGGTGTTTCTTCACGTCGGATCCGGAAGAACTTCGAACCCAGCTTCTGACTCCTTGTTGTTCTTGATGTTCTTCACGTTTTGGTGCTGTTTTGGTGAGGGTTTGATGATGGATGATGCTGTGGGAGTTGAAAAATGTGTTTTGGTGTTGATTTTGGTGAGATTTCGGTGTTTGATTGTGGCTCTGGAGTTCAAAACGTGAAGAGAAGGAGACGGCTGCCTTCTTTGACAGTCTAGGGTTCTTGAGGTTCTGATTTGATCATGGGATAAGGTTCCTTATATAGGCTTCCTTAAAGAGAGAAAAAATCCGGTAAAAACCGAGATTTACTGACGTTTTAGCTCAAGGGCTTCCAAAAAGAATTTGATTATAAAATTTTACACGGCTAAAGGATGATATTTCTGATTTTTCTAAAGTGGAATCGAATTTTTTGGATATTGGGATATTTTTAAATTCAATTTCTCGTCAGATTCAATCGGAAATTGCTAGAAAATTATTGGAAATTTGAAAAATCAAAATTCCAACGCCATTATGCTTCAAATGTCATCCTTTATCATGGGTTAAAATTTCAAAGCATTTTGAAATGATTTGACCCTTATTTGGAGGAGAGAAAAGCCTATAGGGGGCTTAGGAGCCTTGAAAAATTACAAAAATGCCCCTAGAGACGACTAAGCTGTCCCTAGTACTCTGAAATGTGCCGATCGAACTGGGAACCCTCGCTACTAGCCTATTAGTAGAGACTCTCTTCCGGGGGGTTGAAATTTTGGGTATAACAACACATAAAAGAAATAACCTATGATTAGGTGGGATGTTATACGAGTTAAACCTCACGCGTAGTAAACTAATACTACATGTCGTTTATAACATAAATAAAGTATGGTTTAACTAATCCCGAATATACTTGGAAACCCGAGTAACAATAATAACCGACTAAGGGTTAATCGAAAGGGGTTAATACCGAGGGGATTAGTAGTCATTGGAATACCGAATCGAATTGGCTTACGTGAATTAATACTTAGCGGTATATTCTAGAGATACGGGTTATGATCTACGGAGCGTATAGTGGGCGAGCATGACACTTCACGCTAGCATTATTCATTAGTGTAAGGTATGTTATTGTGTGATCTGACTGTGCTTGAGGATTTCCTTGGGTTTGGATGTGTGAAATGTTTGATAAGAGGATATGTATGCTCGTATGCAAATGTGTTATACGATTTATCTGTCGAATATGTGCACTATAATTTTTGTATGTGATAGTCAAGCAAACTGAGACAGAAACCGAACACGTATATACATCTTAAAATAAGATATGAGTAGTGATAGAGAAACATCACTCTTGGAAGGGTAATAACATAATTAAATTATCCTAAGATAACCTAGAAAAGACCTTAGGTAAAGAGAGACGGGAATACCGTTCTCAAGGGGAGACGAACTCGAAAGATACACTAGATGACTTCTACTTATACATTAAAGACCTAAAAGGTCCATATACATTCAAGAAGTTAATCACTGTAACCTAAGATTGAATCGTGGGCGTTCAGATTAAGCAATTTAACAATTTATTGAGAGGTTGGTTATAATAAGAAGTATTTTTATTGGTGAGAAATCCAAGAGGTTCTTTGTTGCGCATTGTGATCACGAGGGGATGACTGACAACAGGTACGCTCAAGGAAATTCCAAGTAATGAATGGTTACTTGGTTAGAGACACTGCTGTTTGGTGAAATGGGTATTATGAGCCAGTAACATTATATCCTACAACTTTAAGTTGTGGATTTCCAACACACACAAACTTTGTTGGACTGAGGCACCGCCGCTGGTGTAAGGGCATTTGGGCCCGGAATTCGTAAACTGAGTAAGGGCATTTGGGCCTAGAATTTGTGAACTAAGTAAGGGCATTTAGGCCCAGAAATTTGTAAACTAAGTGAGAGTGTGTTATTAAAGTGAAAGAGTTAAGAAGTGGAATAAGAAAAGGAATAAGTTAAGAATTCGATTACACGTAAGGAAATGAACAACGGCCCAAGAGGCCCTAGCACGAGAAACGTTAAACCTAACTCTCTTTACGTTATTATACTTCTTATGCATTGACCTACTATATGTTTATTGATGTGTGGAATGATCTATGTGATGATTGGATGAACTGTTGCTTGATTACTTATCGCATTTACAGTTATTATGTTGTAAACCAGATTAGCATGAAATTGAACTAGCATGTTAACAATTGGGCTAATTAACCTGAGAGGTTTAAAGGTCCATGAGGATCATATAGTAGCATGCTCAGCGGTTGTGCTGAGCCTTTATAGCCACAAATTACAGGACCGTAGCTGGTGAAGATCGATGCGCGAGTGCGGGACTTTTAGGAGTAGTTGGCAGTATACCTGCTATTATACCATGGGATTTTGTTGGACCGTGTATGGTATTAATTAAATAGACTGCTCACTGTCCTTTTTGGGATTTAGTATTGTAAATTGTGTGGTATTTATGTCTTTGTCATCACTGCGGGTTTTGGATTATGTTTTTGGTAAACACTTCATTACTCACGTGGGTAACACCCAAGTTTAAGTTATGATCGGTTTTATTTCTGCTGTGACTCGATTAATTATTCCTGTTAGAGGCGTTAGATTATTCGGATTTTAGAGCAAGGGTGTTACAGCATAATATGCAAATTTTTTAGCTTGAAAGGGAAACTGATCAAGTGGCATAGTTATTTCTGTCGTAGCAGAATATGGATAATTGGAGAATGTTGAATAGGAAATTGACAGTCTCTTGCTTAAAGAAGAGACGTGCTAGGCTCTAAGGTCGAGACATAAATATCTTCGGGAAGGGGACAAGAGCACCCGCTTCTTCTACCAAAAGGTCCAAGCCCAACGAAGGAAAAATGTGATCCACGAGATCAAGGATGATACAAGAAGGAGGGTTGCTAATGGAGTGGAATGGTTGGCATTGCCAGTGATTACTTTAATGATCTTTTTTAGTCTACGAATCATGTAAGTAATCCCTACCTCCTTGTGGGGGCTGAAGGTAGAGTCCCAGCTCACCTAAAGGACCTTCTTGGGCAACCTTTTCTAGACAGGAAGTCCTTCAAGCTCTTTATGACATAAATCCTAACATAACTCTATCACCAGACGGTATAAATGTTTTCATCCTTACTGCGTTCTAGGAGATTGTCAGGGATGATTTTATTAGAACATCACTACTTGTTCTCAACACAAATGCTATGTTGGATGGCCTTAATCACACACAAATAGTATTGATACCCAAAAGTATAGGCACCAACTCTATGAGAGACTTTAGGCCTATCTCTTATTACAACACCATCTATAGAGTCATTTCGAAAGTTTTAACCTATAAAGCTAGAGAAGCCCTTAATTTTGTCAACTCATAGGATCAAGGAGCCTTTGTTCCAGGAAGGCTTATTTATGTCGTCATTATAGCTCACGAGATTACTCACTTTATGAAAGCCTCGAAGGCTGCCAAGAGAGGACATTTCGTGTTGAAGCTTGATATGGCTAAGGCATTAAATAGAGTTGAATGGCCCTTTGTCCTTGCGATCCTTAAAAGTATAGGTTTTCATGAAAGATGGGTCAATGTAGTGAAGAAATGCATTACTTCAGTATCTTATGCGCTTTTGATCAACGGTCAATCCAACCACACATTTTTTCCTCATAACGGACTCAGGTAGGGAGATCCCCTATCACCACTCCTCTTTGTGTTGTATGAAGGAATTGTCATCAGCTCTTCGTATTGTTGCATCTTCGAAGACTATCTACAGTTTTTTTTAGTGGCCTAGAATTCGACATCACTAACTTATTCTTTGTAGACGATTGTGTTATTTTTGGAAGGCCTAATGAAGATAATGCAATTGAACTCATGAGCATAATTGAGGACTTCCACAAAGCACCCGTCAAAGCATAAATGTTGTTAAGTCAGAATTGATGTTTTCAACTGGCCTTTCTTCTACTATTAGGAATCAGATTTCGGATGTCTTTGGGGTTATAGAGGTTTATGACTTGGGCCTTTACCTCGACTTCCTGAGTTCGGTGGGGAGACATAAAGGGCAAGGCTTCCACTATATCAGAGACATAGTCTACAAAAGAGTCTAGAGTTGGGATAAATTGATCTCCCAAGTAGGCAGAAGTATCCTTATCAAGTCTATTTAACAAACTATTCTTCTTACACCATGGGAGTCATCCGTCTTCCTATGTATACAAAGAATTACTATGAAGTTTTGGTGGACTAGGTCCCTTCGGAGTAGAGGTATTTACTGGAAGAACTGGGAAGCTCTATGTAGAAGTTGGGATGATTGAGGTCTAGGCTTTTAGGACCTAAGGAACTTCAATGATGCACTTTTGGCAAAGCAGTATTGGAGAATCCATCAACATCCATACCTTCTGCTCAAGAGAGTCATATATACTAAATACTTTATAAATGGGTTTATTCTATGTAGAGATTGCTATTTAACCAAGCCCAATTTGGAGATCACTCATGATAGCTCTTCCATTAGTCCAGGCGGGGGCACACAGGGTTGTTGGGACAGTACGACGATTCAGATAACTGATCCCCTGGATTCTTGACAAACAAGGGGGAAGCCATGTGCATGGAGTCTGCCAGCTATCCTGTGAGACTATACGATGGTTTCATGGCTTATTAGCGACCGGGAGCACCGATGGGAGGACTCTAGAGTTTATGCCTGATTCACTAAGGATGATGCTGAGATGATCCTCAGAACAATTATTGGTAATAAAGGAGAGCAAGACGACTGGAACTGGGGAGGAACTAATCTACTTACTATATGGTTTGCTCATTGTCCCGACAAGAGGAAAATTCAACATCATACAAATGTAAGATTGGGCAAGCCATGAAGAACATCAGGAAATGTGCCTTTCCAGATACACTCAAGCTATTCACTTGGAATTTCCTCTATAGGATAGTTTCATGTGGATGCATTATCGCAAACCGATGCCCAAATACCGAGCTTGGAAGATGTGCTATATGTGGTGGCTTTGAAAGCTTGACGCTTGTATTTATGACATGTTCTAAGGTTAAGAATTGCTGGAAAATCGATGACACTCCACGACCTAAAGATTTGCCTGACGATGTCACTCTTAGAGACGTGTTACCTCAGTTTTTCTTTTAAACAATGACCTTAACAAGGAGTCAAATATCACCATTTTATGGAAGTTGTAGTTTGCAAGATGTGAGGTTTCTCACAGAAGGGCTCACTCTTTGATCATGGTATTGACCAAGCAGAATCTTTCCTTAACACTGGAATGTCATTTAGTTCGGCTAGCCCACAAATCTTCCTTGATGATGTTGACTCCTCCTATGTTGTGGTTTAAGTCTACGTGGATGGAAGCACTAGAAAGGGTGGCTCTGGTATGAGGGTAATCTACAAATACATTTAATGGATCTGTCTTACCTGTCAGGATGGCTAAAGATGGGAGTTTCGTGATCCCGTAGGTGTGCAAAGCAAAAGCACTTCTGTTAGAAGTTAAAGTTGCCACTGAGCTTGGACCTTTTCTCCTCGACTTCCTGGGAATTATCAATTGACTAAATAAGAAAGAAGTTGTAAGAGCTTATGTGCACCTTGTTATTCAGGATATTCTCTCATCCAGTGGGGGAACAAATAGTGTCTATCGGTTTCATGTTAGTAGAGCGAGTAATATGGATGCTCACTTACTTGCAAATCTAGGGAGAATAGGAGCTTACGAGGGTATATGATGTAATAACATTCCTAATTGTATCCTCACCCTCATTCAGTAATATCAATAAACAAGGTTTACAAAACCTATTTACCCAAACTAAAAGACCTCTACATGCTATCACAAAATCTAAATATAACTTGAAAGTTCTAGTTTACCTAATCCAGTCGAATCCGACTTTATATAAAACAACCGAAATTAGCTGGAGTAAAAGTAAACACAAACTAAATTACCTGAAGTACTAGTTCTAATAAGGAGCACAAGGTTCTTTTTAGTACGCTAGAATACTTGGAGGAGGAGTATCATCTCCCACCACATAAATACTTATAGATTTAAAGGAGAAGTGATGCATATTATGTAACTTCTTCGCTACAACTTAATATCTCTATAGATAGTTACATACATGTATTTTAGGTCTATCAATATTGTACATTCACTATGATAAGTCAGGAATTTACCTATTTCTGCATGGTCTTTTGATACCGAATTCGTTGTTTTTTACTGCTAAATTCCTGTCTTTTGAGTATTTTTATGTTTCTTGTTGGAATTGTCTTCTTTTATGGTTTTATGTGCTTTTTCAGGTATTTAATCTCAAAAGAAACATGTTCATATCATTGTTGGAGACCATAGTTTTTCAAACAAGCCAAATGGAGTCAAGAAATTCATCATCAACCTAATTTCAGGCATGGTCCGGGACTTGTTCCATAACTTAAGTCCCGGACCACAAACTAGCTCAACTCTCGAATGAAATACAGGCACGGTCCGGGACCTTATACATGACCTAAGTCCCGGACCACACCATGGCAGAACTCTCGACCTGTTTTTATACCATGGTCCGGGACTTTATACAGACCTTAAGTCCCGGACCACATAAGGAGGCTGCTCTCGACCTGTTTTTATACCATGGTCCGGGACTTTATACAGACCTTAAGTCCCGGACCACATAAGGAGGCTGCTCTCGACCTGTTTTTATACCATGGTCCGGGACTTCACACAGGACCTAAGTCCCGAACCATATTGTTGAATCGACAGTCTGTAGCGCGCGAACATGAAAAGATTTATTCTCTTCATATTAAACTGCCGCCCCATATTCTCCAGCCTTGTCTTCCACACTCGTTTTTGTCTCTTCCACTGCTACTTTCCATCCTCATCTCCACTAATCTAATTACCTTCCAAATCCAGCAAAAACACCCACTTTGAACATTCTCCTTTCCACTCACAAATTCTAGCATCAAATCCACCACACCATGCTGCTACGTACTCATCCATGAGTCATATAAATAGAACTCATTCTCACATATTTTAGACACACAATTCTGGAGAAGCATAACACCACAACTCCATCCCATTCACACTCACCTATCACTCCATCCATTTCCATTTCATATGCCACGTTCCATTCATATTATCCACCTCATTATACACCTACATACATCCACAGGGGTCTGGAGTGCACAAAGCAGTTGAAGACTTCACCATCTTTTCTAGAGAAAGAGCAGAAGAAAGCGCTGATCGTACACCGAGACTCCATTAAAGAGTCTTAAATCAGAGTTTCTTCTTCTCTTCCTCTATAATGTTATTTACATATTTTTACAGTATGTTCATTTCCATGGCTGAGTAGTTTTTATAAATTTCGGTTTGCTATGTAATCCAAATTCAAGGTTCCATTATCTTTGTGATTTACCATTTTAATAGATTAAAGTGTTGTTCCTTATTTATTTTTATAAATCTTGTGATTTGGCCAATTACTTGATTTTATCAGTTTATCTGCTTATAAGTGAGAACTGCAGTAGATAATAGACAACAGGAACGGTACCGGTTAATTTAGAGATGGTAATTCCTCTAGGATATTAACTGATCAATAAACTGGATTTTTCTTAAAGCTGTTAGCAATTAGTAAATTTGTAACGAGAGTTAAAATTTATTAGCTGTTAATTATATTCCACCGAGCGGGGAGACCGAACGTAGAATATTTCTGATCTAGGATTTTAGTCTAGATTTTGGTAAAACACACGAGAAAGGAACCGAAGAAATTGGAGGATTAGTAAACCGGAATTTCCCTTTTTTATTAAATCAAAAATATCACTATTTGCTCACTGTCTTGCATTTATTACCTTTGCTCTTGTTTACATTCTTGTTTCGTACTTTAGTAATTCAACAAACAAAACCCCCCTGTTACTGGAGTAAACCGATTTATTAGTTTGTTCTAAAATATTAATTAAACTAAAACGATGCCTCCCTTGGATTCAATAACTGGAGGGACACTTCTAGGAAAACTTGCTATAATCGACCGGTATACTTGCCGTTAGGTTTTTACCCACAAGTTAATGGCGCCGTTGCCGGGGAGGCACGGTTGCTTAGTTTAATTTTTATTTATTTTATTAAATTGTTTTGTTTTTGTTCTTTTTAGTTTATCCTTGTTTTATTTTATTTTGTTCATTTTGTTAGCTTGTGCGAATTGTTTCTTATTATCGGTTATGGTAATATCCGATTGAGTTACTTTTACAGCTACACTCCTGTCAGTTATCTAATTTTGTTTTATGGTTAAAACTCGTTCTGTAGGAAACCCTGAATTCGAAATTGAACCAGAAATAGACAGAGTAACAAGAAGGATTCGAAAAAGGTTAGTGCTGGATCCTCTAATTGAGCAAGAGGTACTTCTAAAAGATTCACCAGTAGAGGAGATTGTCTTTGAGTTACTAGTTGAAGAAGAGATTCTAAACAACCCCTCCGGAGCCAATATGGAGAATTCGAATCCGGAGAGGCACATGAGGGATTATACCCGCCCAAGCGTCGAAGGGCTTATTTTACCAATAGTAATTCCTGTGTTACCAGCAGGAGAGGAGTGGCAGTTCAAGACACACTATGTTACTATGGTCATGAATGCACTTCAGTTCAGCGGAACAATCACCGAAGATCCCAATGTCCATCTCACCACTTTCCTGAGATTGGTAGGAGCGTGTTTACACCAGCTTCACAAGAGGTTGCTAGATTAACTCTCTTCCCATTTTCCCTGGGATAGAGCTGCAGAATGGTTAAACTCATTAACGCCCAAAAGTATCACTACCTGGACGGAGTTAGCAAATGTATTCTTGGCGAAGTATTTCCCTCCTTCTCGAATGCTGACTATGAGAGGGAGATTACCAACTTCAAGCAGTTCACCGGTGAGACATTATCTGAGGCTTGGGAGCGTTTCAAAGGGATTGTGCGCAGAGTACCACACCATGGCTTGGGAGAGGAGATAATTTTGCAGTCCTTTTACAAAGATTTGGATCACTCAAGCCGTTTGTTGGTAGATACTTGTGCAGGAGGAAGCCTCATGGAGTTACCAATAGCTAGAATCAAGGAATTATTGGAGACCATTACCAATGCATCCAATCAGTGGGGAGGTGCGAGAACCGGAGAAGCAGCACCAAAGAAAACTGCTGGAGTTTATGAAGTGGATTCGAATACTTTTTTGGCTGCCAAGTTAGAAGCAATGTCGAAGCAGTTTGAGCGTATGTGTGCAGTGATGAACCCGCAGTCAAATGCAGCAGCTGCTCCTGAGGTTTATCCACCTTGTGAATATTGTGGTAGAAGCTCAAACTTGTGTCAGTGTACATCTCCACCAAGTGAAGAGGTAAATTACCTGGGGAACAGACAAGGAAATTTCTATAACAACCAAAGCAATCAGGGATATCAGCAGCAAAGATTTCAGAACAACAACTACAATCAGAAGGCACCACAACAATATAATCAGTCCTATCAGAGACTCCCTCAGAACCAACAGATGCAAAGTCAAGGAGCTAGTAGTTCCTCAAACTTGGAAGCCATGATGAGCGAATTCATTACATCAACAAAAGCCAGATTCAATGAGCAAGATGAAATCAACAACAACCAAAAGACATTCATGCAAGAACAAAAGGCTTACAATAAGCGAATGGAAACTCAATGGCTCAAATTAGTCAGAAGCTTTCAGAGAGACCTGTAGGGTCTTTGCCTAGTTAACCAGAGATGAATCCAAGAGAGTATGCAAAAGCTATTTTTGTGGTGGAAGAAGATACTCCACTTGTCGCTGCAGTTTTACCTGTTCAGCAAGAGGTTGAGGACTCCATTAAAGTTTTTGAAAAACCCAAGGAGAAGGAGTCTCCTGAAACTCAACCTTCTTACTCTTCTGTTTCCAATAGCAAATTTGAAGAACCTATTCCTTTTCCTGTCAGGTTAAAGAAAAGGGATCTTGATGAACAGCTTGGAAAATTTCTTAAAATTTTTAAAAAATCAACTAAAGATATTCCTTTTTCTGATATGCTTAAGTTAATGCCAAATTATGCTACACTAGTGGATGATATATTGGCTAACAAATGTCCTTTGCAGGAAAAGGAAACAACGAAGAAGATAACTACTAGGAGTAGTAAAGGTAAAGCTACTGAGCCTCAGGTGGTGAGCATAGAGCAACCGGTGCTAGAGAATGAGCGGAATTATGAAGTTACCGAATTTCCTTCACCTACACTACCTACAGTTGAAGTTGCTCCTCCAGTTCCATTTCCAAACAGAACCAAGCGTTCCAAGGAGGATAGTGAGTTTGATAAGTTTCTTACATTACTTCGTCAAGTATCTGTTGATATCCCTTTTGTGGATTTAGTTGAGAAGGTGCCTAACTATACCAAGTATTTAAGGAAGCTTTTATCTAATAAGGCAAAGTTAGTTGAGACAGGAACTATTTAGCTCACAGAGACTTGTTCAGCGATCATACAGAAGCGCTTACCAGAAAAATGTAAAGATCCTGGAAGCTTCACAATTCCATGTAGAGTAGGAGACATTGACTTCGACCACTGTCTTGCTGATTTTGGAGCATCGATTAGTCTCATGCCATACACTTTGTTTGAAAAGCTTGGAATTGGAGACCTACAGCCTACACAAATGACACTCCAGCTAGCAGATCGCTCAATGGTTTACCCTTGTGGAATTGCAAAGGATGTGATGGTTAAGATGGAGCATCTGTATTTCCCCTGTGACTTTGTCGTACTCGACATGGCTGCAGATCCAACGATCCCTATTATCCTTGGAAGACCCTTCCTTGCAACAGCCGACGCTCGAATCGAAGTTGCTCATGGTACGATCACTTTGAATGCAGAGAGGTGAGCAGGTACTGTTTTATGCTGGTAGGTCTTCTAAAAACGTTTTAGAAGTTCTCGGAGTTCATGTCACCAGGTTTCAAAGACGGCTCAATCTTCTGGAATCTCTTGAGAGAACAAAAACAAGGTCTAGCCAAAGACCGAAAAGACAGGCAGCTCATTGGGAGGCAACCCAATCTTCTTTCTTTTATCTTCTTGTTTTTCGTTTTAATTCATGTTTTTACTTGTTCTAATTCTTTTGCTAGCAATTTCTCTTTGGTTGGTTTTGTTAAAGTGTAGGTTGGTGATGGAATAGAAACAGAGTGCTAGGAAGCATACTTTCGGTGGATTCACAGGGGGTGGTCCGGGACATTATCCATAACTTAAGTCCCGGACCGACTAAAGAGCAAACTTACAGTGGGATTCAAGGGGGTGGTCCGGGACCTGTTACACACCTTAAGTCCCGGACCAGAGGAGCAGCCAAGTCTCGAACAGAAAAATACACCTGGGCCGGGACATCACCCATATCTTAAGTCCCGGACCCGAGGTGATAGAGTCTTTCGAGCTATTTTTACATACTGATCCAGGACCTCACCCATATCTTAGGTCCCGGACCTATCACAAACAGAACTCTCGGTGGAATTAAACAAGGTGGTCGGGACTTCAACCACACCTTAAGTCCCGGACCAGGCAACGATTTGAAAAAAATATATATTACGACGACGCAACGCGTCGTCTTCAACCTCCGCGCCCAACAATCGTTTCCCCTCTGAAATCCCTAGCTCCCGACCCACAGCCGTACTCGCCATCTCCGCTCACACCACACAAAAACCCACGCCACCAACTTCCGCTCTCATCACAACCACCACACCCCACTGCTGCCCAGTCCCGACAACCATTACCACACCCCCTGTTGACCACCACCGCCCAAAACCCAACACCCACGCCACTCTCTTCGCCGCCCACCTCCGCCTCCAGCCACAGCTCCACGACACCCGCACCCCGCTCCCTCTCTCTGTTCATCCTTAACCTCACCTTCACGCATTCTCCACAACCGCATTCTCCATCCTCTGTCGCATTCACCCGCCTTCGCCACCCAACCCACGCACCACAAATCCCGACATCTTCCGTCCTCACCCAGCGCACCTCCGCTCTCGTCTCCACCTCGCTCCAAATTCGTACCAAACCTTCGCACTCCAATTCCCTCTGTTAAACCACTCCCTCTATCGCACGCAACCCACACAAAAACCATACGCGCCCTGCTCACACCACATTCACAACATTTACCCGTTTACCACACCCAACCAAACACACCCTTTACCACGTCCCTAATCCAAAAATTTAAAATGGCCCCAAAACGAGCAAGATGTGCTTCCACAGCAGGTACCTCCTCTTCGGACGATGCACCAATCCGGGTACGAGAAACCGAACGATCAGAATTCATCACCAAAGGCGCTTGGGAGTGGTTCCAAGCGAAGGAACACAAAATAAAAGTTGAAAGGTCAGTCCATCCCTCGTTGATCTCTAAATTCAATCTGGAAAGCATATTTAGCGCACGAAACTGGATTTGTCTGCTGAACGGGGTGGTACTTATTATCCGAGGCTAGTAAAACTGTTTTATGCTAATGCCATGGTTCGGGACGACGGGAAGGAGATAAAATCAACGGTTAAAGGAAAGGATATTTTGATAACACCGAGCCGTATTAGACATGCTTTGCAAATCCTTATTAGGCCTAGGATCCCAACTGATGCGGACCGGGAAAATCAAGCAATCCGAGAAAGGCAGGCCAAGGAGCATTACATTAACTTGATTGGGAATGATCCCGCTGTTCAGAACCGCCAAAGGCGCACACACCGGGATAAGCAGGTTGTTACGGGAGATAAATTGCTAACCCCGGTCGAGCGCCTCCTCCTAGGAATTATCAAGTACAACATCCGCCCCAGGGAGTGTGCGGACCTAAACTCCATTGATTGTTATGTGTTGCGCTACCTGCTAGATGACGCGCTTGCCCAGGAGGCATTCCCCATTGCACTACATGGGATCATTTTTCAGTCAATGATGCGGGTGATTGACACAGATTCTAGCGCCTCTCTTCCTTTCCCACACCTACTGCAGTCCTTCTTTGCTGCCGCTGGGGTGGATTGTTCAGATGAACAACCTCAGTACCCCCGATCTCCCATAGACATGACGATGATGCGCTTCTACCAGTGGGAGAAGATGGATGATGATGTGGGTGAAGCGCCGACGCGCATAGCCGGGTGCACAGGCTCCCAGACCTGATGACACTGCTGAGGTTGAGCCCCCTGCTGTTGCCGCTGGTGGTGACATCCCAGATGTTCCGATGCCCACTGCTCCTACACGGGATATGACGAGATGTTTCGTCAGTTTACTGATTGGCAGGGGATGATCACTGCACGGGTCGATGGTCTTGCTGCTCACATGACTCAGATGGACATTCGACAAAGGGAGTATGAGGCCGGGCAGGACGCACGGTTTGCGGAGTATGCGGCTCGCTATGAGGCACGCTTTACTGATTATGACGCCCGCTTTGCTCAGCTGGAGTCCTGGCGTCTACCTCGGGATCTCCCACCACCTCAGTAGATCTTATGCTAGTTTATGATCTGTTCTTTTCAGACTCTTTATCTTGTTATTGCTGCTTCGGATTCTCTTTTATTTCCTAACTCTGGCTGTTTTAATGTCTTTTAGCTTGTTAGGTTGCATCTTATGGTACTTTTCATTTTCTTTTTGGATTGTTGTTGTTAATTTGGTACTCCTGGTACTTACACTACTTGGTTATGTTCATTGCTTTCTTGCAACATATTGTCTGCTGCTGCTTATTTCAAATAGGATTGCCATATTTGTGTGATATCGACAAAATACAAAGGAGACTCTGCCGAATTTTTTCTCACACTCCTTAACTCGCCCGTTCCTTTTCATGAGTGTGGGGACATCATCTTCACCCATTTTTCAGGGGAGTTCCATTCTTTCTTTCGCAATATTATCATATTCATGCAGCAATGAGGGCATTGCTATTTCTAAGTGTGGGGAAGTTAGTAGTAGTAAGGGGTTGTGCGTTTATTGCTTATTTTCTGTGGTTCTGACACTACTAATTCTCACTTCATTAACCTTTGATGACCCCTCCACAAAATTTTTAATTCAACATACTTGGTTTTCATTTGTGGTCAGATGCATCAGTTGGGAATAACGTACGAGTAGCGAAATTTTTTTTTGAAATTTAATCTGAAACCTCGGTCATAATAACTTTGGTTATACTGCTTATATTGTCAGTTTTGGTTAAAATTTTGTCTATTTCCTTCAATAAAGGTGAGACCATTTTGTGACTATTTTGTTTGAATTAACTAGGGGCTTTGGGAAAGTTTTGGAGTGAATGGAAGGAAAGGACAAAGGCAAGGTGCTCCTCTAATCTATTCTGAACCGATACAGACCTCCCTCATTCGGTAATTAAGCCCATGGAGTGCCTCATCACTTATCTACCTAAGATCATCTGATCTGGGATAGAAGGCCCAACACCGCTACAAGGATGGGGAGAAAAAAGTCTGGGGGGATGAAATGAATAATGCTTACTCAGAAAAATTGGAAGGAAAGTTCTTTCATGCTAAACAGTTTATTGCAAATTCTTCCTTGATTATGAGTATGTGGCAATAAAAGGTAATGTGGAATATGACATTATTTCTTGCCCCTTGTCGTCCAAGGAATTGTGGAAAGCAAATGGAAAGTAAAGCCCTGAGTAAACTTTGGACTAAATAGTTATGATGATTGTCTCATACATTTGTCAAACACCCTAGCTTTACTGTTTAAGAAAACTTGCAGTACTAATCGTTGTTTCTTATGACTGTCTTTCGGCATTAGATTTCCTTGTACATTTTCCTGACCTGATAAATCCCCACTTTTGAACCCTGGTACATTTTAATTGCAGTAATTGTGAGGACAAGCAAAGATTAAGTGTGGGGAAGTTGATAAGTCAGGAATTTACCTATTTCTACATGGTCTTTTGATACCGAATTCGTTGCTTTTTACTGCTAAATTCCTGTCTTTTGAGTATTTTTATGTTTCTTGTTGCAATTGTCTTCTTTCATGGTTTTTATGTGCTTTTTCAGGTATTAATCTCAAAAGAAACATGTTCATATCATTGTTGGAGACCATAGTTTTTCAAACAAGCCAAATGGAGTCAAGAAATTCATCATCGACCTAATTTCAGGCATGGTCCGGGACTTGTTCCATAACTTAAGTCCCGGACCACAAACTAGCTCAACTCTCGAATAAAATACAGGCACGGTTCGGAACCTTATACATGGCCTAAGTCCCGGACCACACCATGGCAGAACTCTCGACCTGTTTTTATACCATGGTCCGGGACTTTATACAGACCTTAAGTCCCAGACCACATAAGGAGGCCGCTCTCGACCTGTTTTATACCATAGTCCGGGACTTTATACAGACCTTAAGTCTCAGACCACATTAGGAGGCTGCTCTCGACCTGTTTTTATACCATGGTCCGGGACTTCACACAGGACCTAAGTCCCGGACCATATTGTTGAATCGACAGTCTGTAGCGCGCGAACGTGAAGAGATTTATTCTCTTCATATTAAACTGCCGCCCATATTCTCCAGCCTTGTCTTCCACACTCGTTTTATCTCTTCCACTGCTACTTTCCATCCTTATCTCCACTAATCTAATTACCTTCCAAATCCAGCAAAAACACCCACGTTGAACATTCTCCTTTCCACTCACAAATTCCAGCATCAAATCCACCACACCATGCTGCTACGTACTCATCCATGAGTCCTATAAATAGAACTCATTCTCACATATTTTAGACACACAATTCTGGAGAAGCATAACACCACAACTCCATCCCATTCACACTCACCTATCACTCCATCCATTTCCATTTCATATGCCACGTTCCATTCATATTATCCACCTCATTATACACCTACATACATCCACAGGGGTCTGGAGTGCACAAAGCAGTTGAAGACTTCACCATCTTTTCTGGAGAAAGAGCAGAAGAAAGCGCTGATCGTACACCGAGACTCCATTAAAGAGTCTTAAATCAGAGTTTCTTCTTCTCTTCCTCTTTAATGTTATTTACATATTTTTACAGTATGTTCATTTCCGTGGCTGAGTAGTTTTATAAATTTCGGGTTGCTATGTAATCCAAATTCAAGGTTCCATTATCTTTGTGATTTACCATTTTAATAGATTAAAGTGTTGTTCCTTATTTATTTTTATAAATCTTGTGATTGGCCAATCACTTGACTTTATCAGTTTATCTGTTTATAAGTGAGAACTACGGTAGATAATAGACAACAGGAACGGTACCGGTTAATTTAGAGATGGTAATTCCTCTAGGATATTAACTGATCAATAAACTGGATTTTTCTTAAAGCTGTTAGCAATTAGTAAATTGTAACGAGAGTTAAAATTTATTAGCTGTTAATTAGATTCCACCGAGCGGGAGACCGAACGTGGAATATATATTTCTGATCTAGGATTTTAGTCTAGATTTTTGGTAAACACACTGAGAAAGGAACCGAAGAAATTGGAGGATTAGTAAACCGGAATTTCCCATTTTTTATTAAATAAAAAATATCATTATTTTGCTCACTGTCTTGCATTTATTACCTTTGCTCTTGTTTACATTCTTGTTTTCGTACTTTAATAATTCAACAAACAAAACCCCATGTTACTGGAGAGTAAACCGATTTATTAGTTTGTTCTTAAATATTAATTAAACTAAAACGCTGCCTCCCGTGGATTCGATAACCTGGAGGGACACTTCTAGGAAAACTTGCTATAATCGACCGTTATACTTGCCGTTAGGTTTTTACCCAAAAACTAGTACAATAAATTCTATTTCGGCCAAAATAGGGCCCAAATAATCTATGTATAAAAAAGGCACCTATTTTAGAGATGTAAAAGCAACTACCAAAATAGGGATTTTTCCGGGACTTTTTAAAAAACATTTTGGACAGCTAGGAAAATTTTAGTCTATTTAACTTTATATTTGCTCTGCCGGTCCCTCTCTTCATCCTCTATTCTCTCATGGTAATTTTGCAACCCTAACTGGCGAATACATTATCTACGCTCCTCTCTTCATCCTCTTCTTCATGGTGATTTCGCAACCAACCCTAACCGGTGATTATACATTATCTCCTCTTCTCTTCTCGAACTCTCTCCATTTCGCATCCTCTCTCCATCACCTCTTCATCCTCTTCTCTCACCACGGTAATTTCACAAACCTAACTAGCGAACAAACATGCTCCGTGCGCCTCTTTTTATCCTCTTATCTTATGGTAATTTTGCAAGCAAACATACATGATCTGCGTGCCATTGTTCATCATCTTCTCTCACGGTAGTTTCGTAACCCTAACTGATGAACATACATGCTTTGTGTGCCTCTCTTCACCCTCTTGCCTCACAGTAATTTAGTAACAATAACTGTTGAACATACATGCTCTGTGCCTCTGCCTCTCTTCTTGTGTATGCGTCTCTCTTCATTCTCATCTTGTGTCTGCTCCTCTACAAAGATGAATCACTGGAACTGCTGCATCTTGATCGTGAGCAAGGTTGAAGATGAAGCAATAGTAACAATGTTTTTTAAAAACACACCTATTTTAACGGTTGTTAGCTAGGAACCACCGAAATATGTGTGTTTTTTTTGTTCTAAAACGCGTCCACCTCGGCAATTTTTAGCTAACAACCGCCGAAATAGATACTCTATTACAACGGTTGTTCAACTGTCGAGGTAAGATTGCACACCTATCTCGGCGCACCCCATTTCGGTTGTTCACACCGTCCAAATAGGCTATTTAGAACCGCCGAAATATACTATTTTCTACTAGTGATTTGGTATATTAAACTATATATATATACACATGGAAATTTGATATTACTGAAATTGTACTAAATGTATATACTAGTTTTTCAAAACTATACAGTAAACTTATAAAACATGTATATTAGTGTAGCAGAAATAAGTGATTATCTCTACCTAGGTAGTGTACCTATCGTTTTGCGGCTATAATGATTAAGTGGTTTGTCAAACTCAGGAACCTCTTTCAATTAACTGACAAATTAAATTAGCCTAATTGAGAAAATTAACCAAAACTAATAAAACAGGAAAATGTCACTTTGTACAGGGATTTTATTAGTCTAAACAAAGTTTAAATAAACAAAGAAATTAAAAGAACAATTAAGCCAAATAAAGCAAACTCAAACAAACAACGGTTTAAAATCTAATAATTAAAAGGCACTCCCTGAGTTGTTCTACTCACTTAATTCCCCAGATTTATTATTAACTGCAAACGATTTATTTGATATATTAAAAACTAAGAAAAAATCCTAGAAATCAACAAATCAATAGACCGTCGGGTTGCAAAAATCCCGGTCATAGTAGTATAGCAATTTAGAAGCGACCATGTGTCAATCCACGTGACTTGAGGTAAATAAGTCTAGCCTAAGACAATGGTTAATTCAAAAGGGTTTGTTTGGTTTTGGGGTTTTAAATAGATAACAATAATAGCATAATATTAAAGTGATAGATAGGGAGTGTGAACGGTACTCTAGGTCTAGGGAGTTGTTTCACTAGCTAGGTTCTGTATATTCTACTACTTAAACGGAGACTTGGATTGGCTTGTAATTCTCAATTATCTATTATATATTAAGTCCTAATTCCAGATAGCTCATCTAGACAGGACACGTAGTTCTAGTCTAGACTTAGCAAGTATATCTAGATGGTTTTATTGCACAGAATTACTAGTCTGGTTTTGTCCGGACTAAAGCTCCTAATGACTAATGTAATCTATCCGATTGCAATTATCAAGGTAACAGGTTAATAGGACCATCAATGTTAATCACCTCTGATCATAACATGATTCGAGGGCGTATAATAAATTCATGACGTTTATTAAAAGAAACTTAAAGCATTAACCTGAACAATCCAAATAGTCTCAACAAAGTAGTAAAATAATGCAAGTCTAACTAATTACAACATCCCTTCCCCCAGAGTATATCCTCTTAGCTAGACATAGCAATTGAAATCATAAATGAGAAAGAGTTGAGAGAAATCATCTGTTACGAAGATCTTCTCGCTCGCTCCGCCCTTTGTCCTTGCGCTATGCTGGCTGAGAGGTTGATTTGGTGACAATGAAGTGAACTTGGTGAAATGGGGTGAAAATGGAAATTTTGGGCGAGTTTGTGAGGCGTCCGGATGGTTTGGGTCAGACGTAGATCCGGACGCAATGTTCTGGGTGAGTCCGGATCCGGACGGTGATCCGGACGTGGCTAAATGCTGTGTGTGAAGGCGGGCTGTGTGTGTAAGTGAGCGATGAAGGTTATGGAGGCAGATTGATGAATGGAGATGGAACGAGTCGTGAACGAGAGGGTTAGTAGAGAGGGAGAGAATGAGTTAGACTGTCAAGTCTGGTACGAATTGAAATGAAGGCTGAGTGAAGGTTTAAATAGGCTTAGAAATAAACATAGGTTAGTGGAAGTTAGGTACGAGCATGGGCTTAGGCTTAACATATTGAGTATGGGTGTATGTTAATTAATGATGTGGTATGGGCTAAACCGCCGCTCGGCTGATAATTACGCCGAAAGCCCGATTATCAGCGCGATGCGTTTTTATTTTCGTTTTTGTGTGACGTCCGGATCTGTGTCTGAATCCGGACGTGAGACAGCGGTTTTAGATCTAAAACTCGGGTCATGTCCGGATCATTGTCCGGATCCAGACAAGACACAGAACTTCTGGATCTGGAATTTGGGTCACGTCCGGCTTACGTCCGGATCCGGACATGTGATGTCCAGATTTGCGTCCGGCTATCTTGACCCGGACGTGACCAATTTTTTGCGTCTCTTCTCCTGATTTGTTCCCCGTTTGTTGCGTTGTAATCCTTATGGCGTAAAATCTTCATTTCCATGGGGTTTTCCTATATTTAACACATAAGATGCGTCAATTCATATCAAAACATCATTCTTAGGAAAAACGCATAATAAGTGGGAAACATTTGCCTAAATTGTTGCAGATTATAAGGTAATTAAACCCTAAAAAGCCTATATGTTTCACACTTATTAACTTCCTCACACTTAAGCTTTTGCTTGTGCTCAAGCAAAATAAGGAATAAGAATATCTCTAAAACCGTCAAATAATCTCAAGATCAAACAAGTGCAAGGTGAAATCAAACAAAATGATAAATGAAAGAATAATCTTACTCTTTAGAGGTAGGTTTTCGCAAACAGTGAAAGAAGAACAATTTTGTAAAAGCATAGAGAAACTAGATTGTAGAAAACAAGTTAGCTTAGCTTGGGACTTTCCACCAATTTTCATTCCTCTAACCTTTGGATGACAAGGGGTGTGAAGTAATGCCTTATTCCACAATACCTTTCAACACCACGCACTCATGATCAAAAGTATAACTTTAACTGCAATTAGCTCTTTTGTAAGCGAAAGCATTCATCTTCAAGAATTATGTATAAAACAAACTAATATTTAAGATCTTGCAGAGTTATTTCGTAACCCAGACTTTTCTCTCTATCCTTAAGATGGTGTGGGCCAACTATCCCAGATCCCGAGACCTTAGGTAGATAGGTGTTAAGGCACCCTTAAGACTTAATAACCGGATAGACGAGGCCTGCTATTGTTAGGAAAAAAATGTTTGATCAGTGGAGTACCTTGCCATATCCTTTTCATTCCAAACATTCACTTCATTTCCAAAATCCCAAGCTAAAATAATCTGGATTCCATAACTATCTAATCTACCGGATTTCAGTGAAAAGAGAGTATTTTTTAAATGAAACCTATTTATCCAAACCTCATCAAGCAAAACGATTCTTGCGATTGTCATTTGGTTTAATTTCAAACAACCCTGCAATTATTTCATCGTATTTATCGGTGTGCATAGGCATTAGAGCAGCAAAAAGCAAGTGTGGCATTAAAGAACAACTAGCATGTTTTCAGGGAAAGGTCTTTCCTTCCCCACACTTAAGAGGAGCAATGTCCTCATTGGTCATAAAGAAAAGCAGTTAAAAGAGCTTTCAAAACATTATACGCATAATAGAAGTATGTTCAATAATTAAACCTCAACGCAAGAAAAAGCAGAACATCAATAAGTTAAAGTAGGAACTGAGACTCCCCTGGTGTCATAGATTGAGGAAGATATTCTTCCTCACACTTGAAGTTTTGCAGGGTCGAGATATTCCTCATGAGTCACAGACAGTATGTGTTTTGTGCAGAGTAAAAGTTGCTAATTTTCCACTGGCATGTACAACCACAGAATGAAGTGCATTAACTCGAAAGGCAGGGAATATTTGAATCGTATGAGTAATATTTAGAGAAAGAATACTCCCCATAATTCAAGCTTAGGCAGACGTTCGCAAGTAGTGTGGTTCCATTTCCTATACTTATAGCCGTTTGTTTCGCAGTAGAGGTGACATGTAAATTAATCATTTAAGAACGCTGCACTGCTCAGAGAAACAGGAATTTAGCAATTCAGAATTAAAAACACTTCCTAATATAACCATTACCACTTCACCTGCAGTCTTGTTTTACTGTTTGTTTTAACAAACAAAAGTAAAATAAGTCAAAGAAAAAAGAAAAGTACAGAAAAACAAACAAAATAAAAGAAAGCAGTAAAGATAGGATGGAGGTCACTGAGGCGGCGGTGGTAGCGGAGGTCTCGCGCCCATCTGGGCCATGAGCATCTGTAAGAGCTGGCTAGTCTGGGCCTGTTGAGCTGAGGAGTCGGCCATGAACTGGGATGCCTCTCTCTGCCAAGTAGATGCCTCTGCCATGAACAGAGCAGACTCTCTCTGAAAGGCATCACTGCGCTCCATGCGCTGGGTGATCAGAGCCTGGGTGTCCCGGAGAGTAGTCTGCTCTGACTAGAGGTGCTCCTGAGTCTGGCGGATGTCATCAATGTGTCCCTCCATGCGCACCTAGCGCTGCTGCACATCCCCGACCTACTGCTCCATCCCTCCAAAGCGCTGCTCCATACCCCCAACGCGCTACTCCATCCTCTGCTGCTGCTGGAGAATGGAGTTCATCATGGTCTGCATCTCTTGCGGGATGCTCATCACTGGGGGCATAGGAGGTGCCATGGTAGCAGTAGGCGCCGAAGTAGAGCTGGAACTCGTAGAGGTGCCTGTGGACCCTAGACCTGAGCTGCCCTTCACCCAGCTACCATCATCAAGACAAACGAAGCCCCATCTCCTGAAGGTCCCGACGGAGATGGGTGTCCCCCTCTCTCATCTCAATATGGGTGAAGATCTCCTCGAGGAGGGTGGAGGTAAGAAGATGCTGAATAAAGATGGGAAAGATGAGGGTGATCTTCTTCTTCTTCGTCTTCTGATAAGTCACCACCTTGTGCAGCTGTCTGAACATCACGAAGGGGAGTGAGAGCTGCTGAGAAGGTGGACGTGGGGCGGCTAGGAGATAATCGAGGAGAACACAGTCCTCATCAGAAGCATCATTTCCGACATGAGGCCGGATTTGATGACTGAGAATCTCTGCAAGGGTCCTCTGGGGAAGGGAGGGGAGGATAGCATATGGGAGCACAGTCTTATTTTCCTCACCCCGTCGGCGAGTAGTACTCCCGACTGCTTGTAACCACCTAGACTTACTCTGCCTAAGCTCATCCTCCGTAAAATCTAAATGTGTCTCAGTATTATCCGAGAGGGGTAAAAGAATACCACAAGTCTCAGGGGTTACCTCCACTTGGAACTGGCGCACGTAGGAGGTGATGTTGTTTGTCGTGTCTGATGCCACAGCATTGGCGTAAAATTCCCGTACCAGTTCTGGAGAGAAGACACCCTCTCCCATGCGCAAGATGCTTCTGGCGCCCAAACCCTCAAATATGTCTGTAAGACCAGTGGCAGCTGATGCCTCGGCGGTGATGCGCCACTCGATGACGAAGGACCCACCCTGCTCATACCAGGCCCAGGCGGCGGTAGCAGATATGAAGCCATCAGGTGGAGTGGGGTAAAGGCTGGCTCTGACTGGTCGTCGGGGCGTGGGTTCCTCGAAGAAGACCCCGTGCGTGTAGCACCTCCTCCTCTAGTTTGAGCCATCTAAACGATAAACACTTACAGTAAGAAACCTAAACAGCAAGAAAAGAGAAGCAAAAGACACACCAATACCCGAAACCGATCGAGAAGCATGTTCTATTTGAACATATTCTTGCACATAGTTAATCTATGAGAACCAAAGCATTAAAACATCCAAACATGGTAAATAATAACATTAAACAGTAGAACATAAGCCTAGAAGACAATTGTAGAAAAATTTCAAATTTTGAACATGTCCGGATCCACGTCCGGATCAACTTAGCCGGACGCAGATCCGGACGCACCTGAAAACCCTAAAAAATTTGCGCCGTGAACAGAGCAGCGCCTATACCACAAAATTCAACCAGAAACTCACAATTTCCACACAACACCCCATGTTTTCTCATCACAAGAGCAGATTAACATTATAAACCATTAAATAATAGCCTAAGCTACCCTAAATCGACTGGAATCAAAGCAAAAATGCTAAAATGCAGAACCTGTTGCGATTTGGGTTTTCAAATTCAAAATTGGGAGAAAACTTGGGCGACGTTTGGCTGGACAGTGCGGTGGCGTCGGGTCAGTGTTCCGGTGGTCGCCTGGTGGTCTCCGGTGGTGGTGGTGGTGTTTGGTTGTGGTGGTGGCTAAAACGGAGAAGGATGGGCTCGAGTGTCGTCTGGTTCGTGTTCGACGGAGGTAGAAGAAAGAAGAAGGAAAAAAGAAAGAAAGAAAGAAAATAAGACCGGCGCGCGATTTTTGTGACGTCCGGTTTTAGCGTCTGGATCCGGACGGGTTAGGGTTTGCAGGTGTCCGGCTTTGCGTCCGGCTAAACCCAGCCGGACGCGTTGAAAAATTCCTTCCCTTTTTTTTATATATAAAATTAAATTAAAATCCACTAATCTAAAACACCTCAATTATTTTAAATAAAAAGGAAACATTACCACAAATAATCAAATAAAACAAACACAAGAAATGCAGAAATGAAATAGCAAGAGTGTAAAAGGGCTCCCTGATCCGTGGTGAACACTGCCATGATATTTCCCCACAGTTGAGTTCAGTTTAGCATTAGAGTGAAGTACCTGAATGATTAAATCTGCAACACCAGAAGAACTCAAGTGGAACCAGGCAGAGTTATTTATTGAAATAGGGAGTCGGGGTTCTTGCAGTTAAATAGTAGAAATTCTCAAGAGATTAAAAGAAAATTATATCAAGTAATAGGAAAGTGTAAAAGAGATACAAATCGGTGGGTTGCCTCCCACCAAGCTGGCCGGAGTTAAAGTCTGTGGCTAGACTTTACAGATAGTATCAAAGAGGGCCGCCACAGCAGCTAGCAATAGCTTTCTTCAGTCTGAAATACCATTGCGAGCGTGGCTTCTTTGATGCTTTTGGAGGGGGTGCTGCAGTACAGATAGCAGAAACAAAATTAATGGAGTAAGAACTTTCAATCAAGGATACACCTGGTGCAGGAGGCTGCGAAAAGGTATCGCCTAGGTATTTCTTCAGTCGAGCACCATTCACTTTGAATACCTCTCCTAACTTGTTTTCCAGCTCATATGCGCCATAGGAAGTGATCTCTACAACCTTAAATGGACCTGCCCAATGGGATTTTAACTTGCCAGGAAAAAGTCTCAGCCTGGAATTGTAGAGCAACACCAGATCCCCTACTTTAAATTCCCTCTTCTGTATCATTTGATCATGGATTCTTTTTGTGCGCTCCTTGTAAATTCTGGAGCTGTCATAAGCTTGTTCTCTTAGTTCTTCGAGTTCAGACAGCTGAAATTTCCTTTTCTCTCCTGCAGCATGTAAGTCAAAATTCAGGGCTTTCAATGCCCAGTATGCTTTATGTTCGAGCTCTATTGGAAGATGGCAGGCTTTCCCATACACAAGCTTGAACGGAGACATCCCTATAGGAGTTTTAAAAGCAGTCCGATATGCCCACAGAGCGTCATCCAGCTTGACTGACCAATCCTTCCTCGAAGCAGTAACGGTTTTCTGTAGAATCCATTTAAGTTCACGGTTGCTTACTTCTGCTTGACCATTGGTTTGTGGATGATAAGGTAATGCTACCTTATGGGTTACTCCGTACTTGGTCATTAAAGATTCAAAGGCCTTGTTGCAGAAATGTGAGCCTCCATCGCTGATGATCGCTCGAGGTACACCAAACCTGGTGAAGATATGCTTCTTCAGGAACTTGACTACTGTTTTAGCATCAGCAGCATGACTAGCAATTGCTTCAACCCATTTAGATACATAGTCTACTGCAACAAGGATATACTGATTTCCATGGGATGAAGGGAAGGGGCCCATGAAGTCTATTCCCCAGACATCGAACAATTCTACCTCCAGAATTCCTTTTTGAGGCATCTCATGCCTTCTTGATATATTACCCATTCTTTGACATTTATCGCATTGAGAGCAGAAGCGGTGAACATCCTTGTGAAGAGTGGGCCAATAAAAACCACACTCTAATATTTTGGCAGCCGTCCGTGTAGGACCGTGATGTCCACCTGCTTCCTTTGAATGGCAAAATTCTAGCACGCTTGAAATCTCATCATCTGGGAGACAGCGCCTCATCAGACCATCAGCACAGACCCGAAACAGATAAGGATCCTCCCATGTGTAATGGTGTGCCTCTGAAAGGAACTTCTTCCTCTGGTTATAGTTGTAGTCATGTGGAATTAAACCAGAAACCAGATAATTTGCTAAGTCTGTGTACCATGGTTCATTTACCTTTCCAATCTTGAATGATGTCTCATCAGGAAAGAACTCATTGATTGGGATTCCATCATTAGGAAGGTCGAGTCTTGATAGGTGATCAGCAACTCCGTTCTGCTTTCCCTTTTTATCCACAACCTCCAAATTAAATTCTTGAAGAAGCAAAATCCATCGCAGCAGCCGAGGTTTAGAATCATTCTTCTGGAAGAGATATTTCAGTGCTGAATGATCTGTGTGAATGATTACCTTACTGCCTAACAAATATGGTCTGAATTTATCCAGGGCAAATACCACAACAAGCAATTTTTCTCTGTTGTGGTGTAGTTCGCTGTGCATCGATCAGAGTTTTGCGCGCATAAGTGATCACCCTCAGTGTTTTATCCTGCATCTGACAGAGTGCAGCACCAACAGCATAATCACTTGCATCTGTCATAATTTCGAAAGGTGCTGACCATTCTGGAGGAACAACAATGGGTGCTGAGCAGAGCTTGTTCTTAATGGTCTGAAACGCCATCATACATTCATCAGAAAACTGAAATCTGATGTCTTTCTGAAGTAGGTCGGAGAGGGGTTTCGCAATCTTTGAGAAGTCCTGGATGAATCTCCTGTAGAAACCGGCATGGCCCAGGAAAGATCTCACATCCTTAACTGAAGTTGGTGGAGGTAGCTTTTCTATCACCTCTATCTTGGCCTTATCCACCTGGAGGCCTTCCCTTGACACCTTATGCCCAAGAACAATACCTTCTTGTACCATGAAATGACACTTTTCCCAATTCAGCACGAGGTTCGTGTCCTCACAGCGAGCCAAGATCTGGTCCAGTTGCTCCAGGCAAACATCAAAGCTTTGTCCATAGACAGAGAAGTCGTCCATGAATACTTCGATACTTTTCTCGATAAAATCATTGAAAATCGCCATCATACACCGCTGAAATGTTGTTGGGGCATTACAGAGCCCGAATGGCATCCTCCGGTATGCGAATGTCCCATATGGACAGGTGAATGTCGTTTTCTCTTGATCTTCTGGGGCAATGGGGATTTAAAAAATATCCATTGTAGCCGTCTAGGAAGCAGTAGAACTCTTGGCCGGCTAACCGCTCAAGCATCTGGTCAATAAAAGGAAGCGGGAAGTGGTCCTTCCTTGTGGCGTTGTTGAGACGACGGTAATCAATACACATTCTCCAACCGGTCGTCTGCCTTTGGGGGACTAACTCACCCTTCTCATTAGAAACTGCCATGGTCCCTCCTTTCTTTGGGACAACCTGGACTGGAGACACCCACTGGCTGTCAGAAATCGGGTAGATAATGCCTGCATCAAGAAGCTTCAGCACTTCAGCTTTGACCACCTCCTTTAGATTCGGATTTAATCTTCTCTAGGGCTGCCTCACTGCCTTATAATTCTCCTCCATATAAATCCGGTGAGTGCAGAAACCCGGATTGATCCCTTTGATATCAATAACTGACCACCCCATGGAACTTTTATGCTTCTTTAGCACCTCCAGAAGTCTAGTTTCCTGCGAAACAGACAAAGGTGCAGAGATAATAACAGGTAGGGTGCTACCCTCTGCCAAGAAAACATATTTAAGATGGGAAGGGAGAGATTTGAGTTCAAGGGTAGGGGCTTCTCTATTGAAGGGATAGGCCTTTGAATGGGTCGATCCAGCTTTTCTACTGAAGGAGCGGAGGAGCGAAAATATGACCTCCCTTGATTTAGCTGCTGGACGACTGAGGCCATCTCAAAGCTTTCCTTGTCATCCTCAATGGATAGACTCAATACCTGCTCTAAAATGTCAGAACACTAAACAAAGAATTAGAAGTATCAGTACTCCTATGGATGTAGTCATCCTCAAGATCATAAAAATTCTCAATTAAATCAGCAGAGAAAACAGCATGAGAAGAAGTATTTTTCTGCATCATCTTATTAATATCAAAGCTTAATTCTTCGTCATGAAACTTCAAGGTAATTTTTCCTTTATCAACATCTATAACAGTTTTCGCAGTTCTAAGGAAAGCTCTACCAAGAATTAGAGGTACCTCAACATCTTCATCCATGTCGAGGATCAAAATCAGCTGGGAAGAAAAATTTACCCACACTAACAACTATATTTTCTACCATACCTCTGGGTGTGATCGATGATCTATCAGCTAATTGGAGTCTGAAATGAATAGGAACGAGCTCACCCGCATGAAGCTTTTTGAACATGGTGTATGGCATCAGGTTGATGCTCGCTCCTAGATCGTAGAGACGTATCCACAATCCATGTCTCCAATTGAGCAAGGGATAATTGGTTGACCAGGATCACCACGCTTTGGAGGCAGCTTCTGTAGGATTGCTACTGAAAGATCTCGGTCAGCTGAATGGTGTTCTTCTCTTTATATTTCCGCTTATTCGAAATCAAATCCTTCACAAATTTGGCATAATTTGGCATTTGTTTAATCGCATCAATAAGAGGAATATTGATAGTCAGCTTTCGAAATACATCTAAAAATTTTCCAAATTCTTCATCGAGCTCTCGCTCTTTGAGACGGTTTGGAAAAGGAAGTTCTTTTGCAGATGTTTTTCCTTTTGTATTTTTAACAGCAGTTGAATGAGAGGAAGAAGGAATAGGAGCCTGGGTCTCCTCATGTACTTCCTCAGGAGGGGCGGGATGCCCTGATGGTGCACCGGCAGTATTAGAAAGGGACTCGGTCTCCTCATCAGTACGGCTCCCTGCCACTTTGTCTTTGATTAAGTTCCTTCCACTTCTTAGAGTAACTGCTGCTACTTCTCCAGAATCCTCGTAGTCCTCTTCTAAGACCGACACTGCCTTCAACTGCTCCTTGGGATTGGTTTCTGGTTGGGAAGGCAGTGATCCAGAAGGTCTCTGCTGTAAGAGGAACTAAGTCAACTGGCTCATGTTCCCTGCATCTCTACCATGGCATTCTCTAGTTTCTGCTGACCAGCTGTCAGACTCTGATTGATTACAGTTTGCTGCTCCTGAGAAGCCATCAACTTATCCACCATTTCTTAAGACTGGCATTGTTTGAGCTCAATGATGGTTGCTGAGCTTGAGACTGTTGTGCCCTAAATTGATACTGAGGCCTAGCAAAGCCGGGTGGTCCTCCCTGGTTCGTCCTCTGAGGCTGCATCTGATGTGAATTTAGCGCATTGTTCGGATTTCCGTACCAGAGGTTTTGGTGCTGATTCTGCACCCAGGGTTGCCTGTTGTTGAATTGTCCTATGACATTGGCCTCCTCAGTTTGCTTCATTTCGGCTACCAGTGGGCAGTCCTATATTCATGTGCATCCCCACATTGAGAACAACAGACTTCATTGACACTTGTAGAGATTTTCTTGGCAGTTTGCCTAGGGGTCGGCCCCATGGTGAGTTGTTTGAGCATTTTTGCCATGCTTCCATCGTGGTTTTCAGCTGCGCTTGCTCGGCGGCTATCTGTTCTATCATCGGGTCCAGAGCTCGGGTAGAACTATGACCTATTGAGAATACTCTGCCCCCATTGCTGCTCCATTGGCGAAGCTCCTCACAGTATGACTCCATGGCTGCCATGAAATCTTCCCCGCTTTTTGCTAGTAGGTTCCCTCCTAAGGCAGCTCTCACCTCGCCTCTGATTTCATCTTTTAACCCTTGGAAGAATCCCTGAGCCAATGAGGTGATGTCTTGATCATGGTGAGGGCACTGGCGGAGTAGTTCTTAGAATCGGTCCCACGCCTCACATATTGTCTCGCTACCCATCTGTCTGAATGCCATCAGGTCGGCAATCATCTGTCGTGTCCTGGAGATGGGGATGTATTTCTCTTAGAATTTATCTGTCATCTGCTCCCAGGTGGTAATGATGCCTGGCGGTAGTCGATGGAACCATTTCAAAGCTTCTTCTGATAAGCTATGCTGGAACAGGCTCAGTCTGGCATATTCCTCCAGGCCTGGTGATAAGCCAAGCGAGTCCAAGTGCACTAGGAATCGATGTACGTGGTCTAGTGCATCAGCTGGGTCGGCACCTGAAAATGTTCCTGCAGGGTGATTTCGAACCGCATTAGATTGATGAGAGGGTTTTACCTTTTGCCAATCGGCCACTAGTTCCGCAGTTAGGTCTGGTAGAACCACTGGTCCTCTTCTTGGTGTGGCTGGTGGTCTGTTTATTCTTCCCATCGTATTGGGCGACTGGACCTGCTCCCAGCTGGTCATAGTTTGCTGCCATGTTGAAATCGAGCTGCCTTCTTGCTCTCAGAGCTTGGAGGTAGGCTCTCTCGATTTCTGGATCAAAATATGTATCTGGTGGACCAGATGAACGCGTTCTACGCATCCACTAGGTACTTGTAACAGTAAAAGAGAAAGGAACAAAATGTTTTGAATTTAGTAATGAAATGACTAAGACAAATGAACTTATAGTACTTGAAAAATAAATGACAGAAAAATTATAAACTGAAATTAATTGACAGTAATAAAAGAAAACAAAAATGGCACAAAAATAAATTAAACCCTAATAAATTACGAAACAAATAATAAACAAGGTGTTGTAATAAAATAACGAATTAACCAAGGCTAGGGACTAGACAAAGTCAAGTCCCCGGCAACGGCGCCATTTTACAAATGATTTATTTGATATATTAAAAACTAAGAAATAATCCTAGAAATCAACAAATCAATAGACCGTCGGGTTGCAAAAATCCCGGTCGTAGTAGTATAGCAATTTAGAAGCGACCAGGTGTCAATCCACAGAACTTGAGGTAAATAAGTCTAGCCTAAGACAATGGTTAATTCAAAAGGGATTTGTTTTGGTTTTGGGGTTTTAAATAGATAACAATAAATAGCAGATAAATTAAAGTAATAGATAGGGAGTGTGAACGGTACTCTAGGTTTAGGGAGTTGTTTCACTAGCTAGGTTCTACATATTCTACTACTTAAACGGAGACTTGGATTGGCTTGTAATTCTCAATTATCTATTTTGTATTAAGTCCTAATTCCAGATAGCTCATTTAGACAGGACACGTAGTTCTAGTCTAGACTTAGCAAGTATATCTAGATGGTTTTATTGCGCAGAATTACTAGTCTGGTTTGGTCCGGACTAAAGCTCCTAATGACTAATGTAATCTATCCGATTGCAATTATCACAGGTAACAGGTTAATAGGACCGTCAATGTTATCACCTTATCTGATCATAACATGATTCGAGGGCTTATAATAAATTCATGACGTTTATTAAAAGCACTTAAAAGCATTAACCTACAATCCAAATAGTCTCAACAAAGTAGTAAAATAATCCAGAGTCTAACTAATTTCAACATCCCTTCCCCCAGAGTATATCCTCTTAGCTAGACATAGCAATTGAAATCATAAATGAGAAGAGTTGAGATAAATCATCTGTTACGAAGATCTTCTCGCTCGCTCCACCCTTTGTCCTTGCGCTATGCTGGCTGAGAGGTTGGATTTGGTGACAATGAAGTGAACTAGGTGAAATGGGGTGAAAGTGGAAATTTTGGGCAAGTTTGTGAGGCGTCCGGATGGTTTAGGTCGGACGTAGATCCGGACGCAATGTTCTGGGTGAGTCCGGATCCGGACGGTGATCCGGACTCGACTAAATGCTGTGTGTGAAGGCGGGCTGTGTGTGTAAGTGAGCGATGAAGGTTATGAAGGCAGATTGATGAATGGAGATGGAACGAGTCGTGAACGAGAGGGTTAGTAGAGAGAGGGAGAGAATGAGTTAGACTGTCAAGTCTGATACGAATTGAAATGAAGGCTGAGTGAAGGTTTAAATAGGCTTAGAAATAAACATAGGTTAGTGGAAATTAGGTGAGCATGGGCATAGGCTTAACATATTGAGTATGGGTGTATGTTAATTAATGATGTGGTATGGGCTAAACCGCCGCTCGGCTGATAATTGTGCCGAAAGTCCGATTATCAGCGTGATGCGTTTTTATTTTTCGTTTCTGTGTGACGTCCGGATCTGTGTCCGGATCTGGACATGAGACAACGGTTTTAGATCTGAAACTCGGGTCATGTCCGGATCGCTGTCCGGATCCGGACAAGACACAGAACTTCTGGATCTGGAATTTGGGTCACGCCCGGCTTGCGTCCGGATCCGGACATGTGACATCCGGATTTGCGTCCGGCTATCTTGACCCGGACGTGACCAATTTTTTGCGTCTCTTCTCCTGATTTGTTCCCGTTTGTTGCGTTGTAATCCTTATGACGTAAAATCTTCATTTCCATGGGGTTTTCCTATATTGAACACATAAGATGCGTCAATTCATATCAAAACATCATTCTTAGGAAAACGCATAATAAGTGGGAAACATTTGCCTAAATTGTTGCAGATTATAAGGTAATTAAACCCTAAAAAGCCTATATGTTTCACACTTATCAACTTCCTACTTCCCCTAACTTTCTACAATTAACTCATAAACTTTAAATAATTCATTAACAGCTAAGTCTAACAAATCCTAACTAGTTGCTAGAACTAGCAGACTAATGATCAAATCCGGACATAACTAATCGTATAAAATACAGTTTTCTATTGGAGTCCGATTAACCTATAGGCGGGATCACGCTTCTAGTCGTTAATCAGGTTCGATTTCGTATGTCTAGTTATCTATCTCAGCTCTCGCGTGTTGATTAGAAAACTATAAGAATTGCTCTAATTATTGGCCAGATAATTAAAACACATTAAGAATAGGACTCGAACTAATTGCATTAACAAAGGTATGCAGAAAAATTAATATAACATAATCGTCAAGAATTAGGCTCACTCCTAATTTGGGAAGCTAAAAATAAACTATTCACTCATGCTTTCGAAGACAAACAAATATTGAAACAAACATTTAAATAAAACGTAACAAACAAGAGTGTACGAAAATAATAAAGCAACAAATAAAATTCAGTTTATTAATGCCCTCGGTTAATCCCGATGCTCGGTTTGATGTCTCGGTGTTGAACTGTTGATGATGGTCTGCGTCGGACTGTTGTTGCTGGGCTTGCACCTCTGACTTCGGTGGTCAACTGGTCGGGATGGGGACGTATGAATTCGTGGATGGATGGGTGAATGGTGATGGTGTATGGGTGCTTGGTTCGTCGTCGAAGGATGGAGTCTGGTGGGCATGGGTAAGCAAGGTGAACGGAGGGATGAAGATAGATGGATGGAAGATGATGTCGGGTGGTATGGAGTTGCAAAGGAGGTGGCTTCGGTAATTGTAGATGGAGAATAATGTGTGAATGGTATGATATCGGTGTATGAATGATGTCCTCTAGCAATCGAATGTATCTGTATATATATGCAAGTCCACTTTATCTTTGCGGCTAAGATAAACAATAATTTTTTTATCTTTTCCCATTTTTTATCAAGTTCCGTGCGGGTTAGCTCCCTCGAGTGCGGTGCTCCAATCTTCTTTTCATCGTCAAATATAATGTATAATGTAGCAATCCTCTTTATTTTATTGTTTGCCGCCCGGTCATCCAATTCTCCTCTCTCATGACTTTTTCTCCAAAGTGTGTCAGCCCAAGCCCATTGATGAGATTTACAAAGTTTCACATGCACGCAGCTTTCAATATATTGGGCTAACTATTTAATTTCCCCCGCACCGATCCATGAATCAAATTGATCACGTCCAATATTTTTTTTATAATTATAGGCACATGACCTAGGGTGCTGTGAGGACAAATCAAACAACACTGGCTTAATTTTACATACCTTTCTAATCCTACCTTACACAGACATTACACGAGATATCTTATTAAAACCTAGAGATCTTGTCCTAGGAAGAGAGGTGACCCTTGAGCATCCATCGGAAACTTCTTACAACCTTTCCCTTGCATCTCTGACGATATGACAAACATGCTTGCCTTGGGACCGTCCTTCTCACCACTCCATTCCTCCACCAGGAGGGGTAATAGGAGAGTAAACTCCATTCCTCCACTCCCCCAGGATGAGTAATAAGAGAAACTCCATTCGCCCACCAAAGTGAGTAGTAAGAGGGTTCAAACTCAGGACCTTTGTCCCCTACTCAGTCCTCTACCACTCGGATGTCAATCACTTGACAAATGATGACGTCCAATAAATATATGCGTATATATATATAAATATATGATATTTTTCTGTATTTGACAAATAAAATATATCATCTCTCATATAAATATAAATCCTAAAAAAATATAAGATAAGTGTAAAATATAAGTCAATTCATTACGAATATTAAATCAAATAAACTGATAAAATTTATTACACTTATCAATTAGTTCAATCTTTATCGAATGTTTTAAGGTTGCTCAACAAGATATATGAGTTTAATGATCTGAAAAAGATTATGCTTATTAGCTAGGGTCTTGCGTTTTACGCCTCCATATAAAAACCGCCGTGGTCGTACGAGGATAGAGTTTCAATAACTATCAAATTTAGTCACTTTCAATTGAGAACCTCACGCTTAGGTAGGAATTTTTTTGCAAAAATGTCATTTTCGAAAAAAAATACTTGTGATGGCTTTTTTTTCTAGAAAATTATGTGGATGTACCAAACACTAGCAAAGAAGAAGCCCTAAAGTGGAGTGATTTTTGGAAAACAAGCAGGAGCCGCCCTAGACTAAGGAGGTTTCAGATTATTTTGTCCAGAAATCACCCTGGATTTGAGGCAGCTTCTGGCACTGTCAACCAAAAACCGCCCTATAGCAGGGCTGCTTCTTTGCTATTTGTGTCTAGATATTTTTTTCAATGTTTGATATGTTTGTGTGATGTTTAAACGGTCTCTGAAAACGATGAAATTTTGTAAGATGATACTTGAAAACTTATACTTTGGACTATGCCATTGGTCTAGTGTCTTTAAATCATATGGGACCCACAAGACTTCATTAAAATGGCACCGGAGTTAGTGTTTTCTCGGTTTTCAAAATTTCTGATAAGCTTGTCTGATGCTTAAACATTCTCCTAAATCAATGAAATTTCATAATATTATAGTCTAACACTTATATTTCAGTCCTATGTTATTTTCCCAGCCGTTCAAATTCTTACGGGACCAAGATGACTTCATTAATATGGCACAAGAGTAGTGTTTTTTCAATGTTTGATGAGCTTGTCGATGCTTATATGGTCTATAAAATCAATGAAATTTTGTAAGATGGTAGTAAAAAACTTATACTTTTATTCTATGTCATTGGCGTAGTAGTTCAAACTCACGTGGGATCCACACGACTTCATTAAAATGGCACCAGAGTTAGCGTTTGTTTCAATGTTTGATAAGCTTGTCCAATGCTTATATGGTCTCCGAAATCAATGAAATTTTGTGATATGTTAGTCAAACACTTATACTTATGTCCTATGTCATTGGCGCAGCTGTTAAAACTTACATCAGACCCACACAACTTCATTAAATGGCACTAGAGTTAGCATTTGTTTAATGTTCGATAAGCTTGCCCAATGCTTAAATGGTCTCTGAAGTCATTGAAATTCGTAGATGGTAGTGAAACACTTATACTTTTGTCTTATGTCATTGGGCCAGAAGTTCAACTAATATGAGACATAGACGACTTAGTGAAAATGGCTCAAGAGTTAGCGTTTTGTATCTTCTTTAATAAGTTATTTTTGGTACTGACCAAAACTTTTTATTCAACTGTATGTAATTTACAAAATAAAAGAAGATATTTATAATTCTTTGATTAAAAACACTTCATTTAGCTTAAGACATAACATACATTATTTTTATATGCCTCCTAAACACACAACCTGTCTATGCAGGAGCAATGTCAAGTATTAAACACTAAAAAATATACAATTAGTTGTATCCCCTATTTGGGCAATTTTTTCTATTATGACCTGCTTACAAACAATGGCAACAATGTCTACGTTCTGGCATTGGTTCATCGTTGTCATCTATTTCATTGTGAATCCTTGAATACTTCGGTCTTCCCCTAATAGTACGTATTGCATCTGGTTGAGGTACCACCTTTAGTCCTGTATATGTCGACCAGTTGTGTTCGTTACCTAGTGGATTAAAAGGATCCCCACCATACGCATCAATCATTATGTTCAGCTTGTATACATGATGCATGTAATTTTCCCACGACAATCCTGTTCAGCAACAAACAACCATCACCTGAGAGCATGGGTAATTGAATGCTTGCCACTCCCCGCATTCACAATTCAAGTCATCGAAGTTTACCTTGTATTTCCCCTTGTTTCTTCTCATAGCCACCGTGCCAAAATCTTCGACCTCCTACACTTGATCTATGGCATTATAGCAACTGACATTGTGACTATTTGACAGTCTTAGATTTTCCTCTATCTTGGAAATTGCATGGTTTGTGTACAATGTTGTACCCACTAGTCATTGGCCATTGTATGTATCAAGGTGGTCATTGAAATATGCTACCAGCATGTAGAGTGTTGTTGACAATGGTGTTGATCGATAGTAATCAAACGCTTTTGACTCCATTTATGCAATCAACCAAGTTCGTTGTCATGTGTCCCCATCTCCTATCGTCATCGTATGCCCTTGACCACTTCTCAAAGGGTAGGTCAGTGAAAAACATTATATGTCGAGATGTTGGGATAGAAGTTGATTTATATCTTCTTTGAACGTGATGGCTTCTGAACTCATAAGCTAAATATGAAAGAACAACTCCATGTTAAGAAATGAAGCAGTTAAGTAAATTAGTAAAGCATAGTAATAAATAAATTAAGGTACCTGTGTTGATGAGATACTTCTTCATCTTTTGTAGTGAAACTGTGTGTTAAAGTTCGATGCAATATGTCTTATACAATAGAAGTGGTAACCCATTGGGGGTTTCCATTACTCGTATGACTCGATAATGCTTACGATAGCTGGTGCACGATTAGTAATTATTGACACATCGGTTCTTTGACCTATGACATGCAACCTCACCTTGACTAGGAAGTACTTCCACGAAGCCAAATCTTTAGACTCGACAATAGCGAATGCAATAGATATAAATGTTGCCACTATTAAAATTTCACCTTTGAACTTACCATATTAATATGTCATATCAATCTGCATCATAGGTCTGAAGTGCTTGAAAGCTTATATGCAAGGTCCAATAGCCTAGAAGCATCAATGAAAGTATTTTACTTGTGTTGTTTATATGTCATCCTCGTAACCTGGAACCGATTTTAGATTAACAATATAACCTGGTATGTTATGTTTTATCTCCATGAATAACCTTGGCACCTGAGCATACGAATCGACCCAATCTCCGCACATTTTCCCTATCGCTTTGCACCTCGCCAACCAAGCTTTCCGGTAGGAAACGATCCTATTGTACTGGCCATGAACTTGTTCTATGACATCTAAAACACTCATACCTAGTTTACGGCTGATATGAGGAATAAGGGGATCGGCAATGAAATGATAATTCATTTGTCGATGATCTTGTCCATCATCTTGAGGAGCGTAAGAGTGTGGCCTTTGTCTCGTAATCTTCCATTCGGTCTCACTGGTTAACAACACGCCTCTTAAGCAAAATGAGTTTTCGTCTCCATTGAGACATTGGACAACATAAGTGTTGCTCGAGCTCTTGACAATATGAAAAATCTATATTATTGAATGAGAAACTCCTTGACAGCACTCACCAGACTTTCCTTGTCATCAAACTCCAACTGTAGGTCAAAATCTTCTTCAAACTGTCAGCTTGGAACACCACATCATTCAACATCCATTTTCATTGTGTTGATGGGGTTCCAATCCATGTGATGAAAAAACGGGCCATCCGGAGTTTATTGACTGCTTCATTTGTCGGCATTTGGTCCGTAAAGAAATTCTTCTGGGATGAGATCAACCTCATCATCTGAGGATAGATGTTCATCTTCTCAGGCTCGTATAGGCCATCATCTTCATCATTTTCACCATCCATTTCCAAATGAATCTCCATGCTCTGGGAGATGTCCCAACTACACTTGTAGTTAGAAAGCATTGATTGAACATCTTCATTGGTGGTCAAATGAAGCGGTGAAAAGACTAATAGATTTCTTGTAAACAACTATTGATATGTCATCCTTGTGACATAGTATCCGTAATCCAATAGACGGATGGCCTCTGTGACAGATTGCTTCAATATTTGGATGGTGAAATCATCAGTGACTCGAAGATGAAAGGTTTTGGAGTGTTGATTGCCACTCAAGTAGAGGCTTCCATGTGGATTGTAAGAAAGATCCACACTAACGAAGATTAGACAAGTAAATGCCATGTATCAGTTAAATGTTTCAAAAAAGTGAGTCAATGACAAGGGCCTGAGGAATTGAAGACAAGTAGATAAATGAAGTTTGTATTATGGTAGAGTCGGGGGAGCAATATATTAAGGAGAGAAATATGTCGAGATGAAGTGCAATTGATTTTGAGACACAACCACATCTATATATATACCAAAAAACTTAGTACTCCTCTATTAGTGCCCTTAGTAAAGTCAAGTCTGATATTAATTCCTTGATTTGACACCACATTGCAGAGAAAATAATGATGCCCAATACAAGACATAATTCCAGTTAGAACACCCTATAGAGATAGTAAATGGTAAGTAGCCCTTTATTATTGTCCTTGATAAAGCCAAGTCTAACGGGTTGGATTCGTTGATTTGACACCACAATGTAAAGAAAATAATGGTGCCCACTATAAGACACAATTACAGTCAGGACACTCTGCAGAGGCAGTAAATAGTAAGTAGCTCTCTATTATGGTCCTTGATAAAGCCAAGTATGATGGGTGGGATTCGTTGATTTGATAACACAGTGTAGAGAAAATTATGGTGCCCAGAACAAGACATAAATTTTGGTCAGAACACTCTGCAGAGACAGAAAATTGAAAGTAGCCCTCTATTATTGTCCTTGAGAAAGCAAGTTTGATATTAATTCGTAGATTTGACACCTTATTACAGAGAAAATAATGAGGCCCACTACAAGACACAATTGTAGTCCGAACACTTTATAGAGACAATAAATGGTAAGTAGCCCTCTATTATTGTCCTTGATAAAGCCAGTCTGTTGGGTTGAATTGGTAGATTTGACACCATATTGTAGAAAAAATAATGATGCCCACTACAAGACATAATTACAGTTAGAACACTCTGCAAAAACAGAAAATTGAAAGTAGCTCTCTATTGTTGTCCTTAATAAAGCCAAGTTTGATATTTATTCATAGATTTGACACCACATTGTAGAGAAAATAATGATGCCCACTATAAGACACAATTGCAGTTAGAACACTCTACAGAGATAGTAAATGGTAAGTGGCCCTCTATTATTGTCCTTGATAAAGCCAAGTCCGATAATAATTCATAGATTTGACACCACATTGTAGAAAAAATAATGAGGCCCACTACAACACACAATTACAGTCAGAACACTCTGTAGAGATAGAAATTTGAAAGTACCCTCTATTATTGTCCTTGACAAAGCCAAGTCTAATCTTAATTCGTACATTTGACACCACATTGCAGCGAAAATAATGATGCCCACTACAAGACACAATTGTAGCTAGAACACTCTATAGAGACAATAAATGGTAAGTGGACTCTATTATTGTCCTTGATAAAGCAAAGTCTAATGGGTTAGATGCACAAGTTTGACACCTTATTGTAGAAAATAATGATGCCCACTATAAGACACAATTGCAGTCAGAACACTCTAGAGATAAAAAAATTGAAAGTATCCCTCTATTATTGTCCTCGATAAAGCCAAGTTTGATATTAATTTGTAGATTTGACACCACATTGTAGAGAAAATAATGATGTTCACTACAAGACATAATTGTAGTAAGAAAACTCTATAGAAAAGAAAATTGAAAGTAGCCCTTTATTATTGTCCTTGATAAAGCCAAGTCTGATAATAATTCATAGATTTGAAACCACATTGCAGAAATAATAATGCCCACTACAAGATACAATTGTAGTCAAAACACTTTGCAGAGACAAAAAATTGAAAGTATCCCTCTATTATTGTCCTTGAAACCCAAGTCTAATATTAATTTGTAGATTTGACACCACATTGTAGAGGAAATAATGATGCCCACTACAAGACAAAATAGTTAGAACATTGTGTTATGATAGAAAATTGAAAGTAGTCGTCTATTATTTTTCTTGATAAAGCCAAGTTTGAGGCGTTGGATTCGTTTATTTGACACCACATTATAGAGAGAATAATGGTGCTCACTACAAGACACACATTTTGGTCAGAATACTCTGAACTCATTGGTTGTTCAAGTTGCACTATAAATAACACCACATTTGCTAGAACAACTGCTCAAAACAAATCAACCTTACATAGCAATTTACTAAAACTGTCATGAGTCTTTCATGTAGGAATTTAATGATTACGTGCCCTCTTTTAATAGACTGGGTTTGTTTTGAACCAACTTCTCATCTTGCATTTTACAATGCGACCTACCAGATAACCTTTCATTTAATGAATTACATTTTCATGTCGGGTGTTACTATAGTGATGGTCCTCCTACTGTTGTTGCTAATTCTATTGTGTATAGAGAAATGCTAATCAGGTGGCCAGAGCCTTACCGACCATCCTTTTTGTTTACCTAAGATTGTCTAGTTCTTCAACTATTGATAATGTAAAGAATCATCACTTTACAGCTGAAATGTTGTCAAGTCGAAGAGTAAGTATCACGGTCCATCTTTTTTTAAGTTTGTTAAACAAGTGGCTCAATAGTCATCGCTGTGCACGTTGGATGGTCCTACATTACCTCCATTAGACCTAACCTATCTTGCTCTCCCTTAAAAACACCCCACTCATCATCCTTATTTCTCACAGCATAACCATTTCATTCCTTCCCTCTCTTTGGCACATGTATTATATACTGGTGACCTTCTTCTTTCTTCCAATTTTCATTCAACAATGTTTCTTCCATGTTTGTTGCACCTCCATCACACCTCATTATTTGATGATTCAGGTTTTTATTTTGCACCAACTACTCAAGGTAGAACGGTACCTCTTATAATCACGGACAACATGCACTTCACTTACTTCAAATTTCTAGTCGAGTGCAGCCTAGACTAAGGTGATCAGTAGTTCCATGCTACTTCTATAATCTTTAGACAACTGTTGTTTCATCATCCCCAACCATACTGAAGTCAGAAGTTATCACAATCGATGAAGAATTGGGTATGATGATAGAGAACTTTTTATCTAATAGGGCGCCAATGGGTAGAATTGAACTACTGGTCAAATATGAACCATAAGTTAACGATTAATGAATCTATCTTTACATTTGTACATCAATGTATTATGTACAAAAAAATAATAGTTTAGTTTATTGGTAATAGTGTTGTTCTCATTACATTTTTGGTCTTCTATTTTCCATCCATTGGTGTTTGTGAATAATTATCATATCTGAAACAAAAGTTATTTGATTGCAATAAAAGCGTGAAGTATTAATGAATCACGATGTTTAAATAATCATTAATCACACGAAGTCAGCACATCGTCACAAGAATTCAACCTTAATAAGGGCAATACATCAAAAATGTCTAACACGATCGTACATCTAAAGTAATTAAGAAAAAACATATCTAAAACCATCACGGTTCGTTTCCTCCAGCTCTTTTCTCTCTGCCCACCCTATTTCCCTGCCCGCCGTTCTAGGCTGCTCATATTCGATAGGAGTGCATCTTTTGGGGGGGGGGGGGAGATTCATCGAGTTGGATCCCTTTAGAGTCATGTCCCACGAGCCAACTAGAGGAAGAAGAGTAGACGGGTTGGATTGCATAAGCGCATCCAACTACCTCCGCGCTGCGTCATCCTCCTCTTCATTATTAAATACATTCAGGTTGATGAAGTTAGTATTCATCAGTGCTGAACTTTCAGCTTGTATGGTGCGTATCTACAGCTAGATCTTGATGACCTTCACCAGTTGGAGTTATAGTAGGAAGGGGATAGTATGTGCCCGTCCATAAGCTGCAGCTGGATCAGCATAGGGATCAAGTATAAGTGTTTGACTATCATCTTATAAAATTTCATTGATTTCAGAGAACATATAAAACGCTAACTCTGGTGCCATTTTAATGAAATCGTCTAGGTCCCGTAAGAGTTTGAACGGCCTGGAAAATGACATAGACTGGAATGTAAGTGTTAGAGTGCAATATACAAAATTTTATAGATTTAGGAGAATGTGTAAGCATCAGACAAGCTTATTAGAAATTTTGAAAATCGATAAAACGCTAACTCTGGTGCCATTTTAATGAAGTCATGTGGGTCCCATATGATTTCAAAACACTAGATCAATGGCATAGGTCCAAAGTATAACTGTTGGAGTATCATCTTACAAAATTTCATCGATTTCAGAGACCGTTTAAGCATCGCACAAACAGATCAAACATTGAATACAAAAATTTTCTAGACGCAAATGGCAAAGTAACCGCCCTGTTGAAGGGTGGTTTCTGGATGATATTGCAAGAAGCTGCTTCAATCCAGGGCAATTTCTAGATAAAATAACATTAAACCGCCTTAGTCAATGGCGGTTTCTGCTTATTTTCCGGAACCACCCCACTCTAGGGTTGTTAAGATACTAGAATGTGTTAGCTGTTAGTCTCTGTTGGTGTTAATTTGAGGCGTTGTTACCGTTGGGAAATGTTGTTTAGCCTAGTTGTATTTAAGCAGTAGGTTTAGTTCTTTTCTTTTTAACTTGTCTAGTCATTTTTGTTCTCTCGGTTGTATTCCCTAAGCTTTCCACTTTAGGTCTTTGTCTTTTCTGTAAAGCCTTCCACGTGAGGGATATTAGAGCAATAAAGAAGTTCTTGTTCATCGATAATTCCTTTCTCTCTTTTCTCTTGTTTCTTGTGGTGAGTTGGAGCTGCTGGGTTCGAGAGATCATTTCATGGTATTAGAGCTGGGAAATCTTCCCTCTCTCTCTCGTGGTAACCCTGCGCGATTTACCTCACCAAGAATGTCTGGGAACGACGACGGGAAAGATGGAGGCAAGAAAGACGATGAACACGTCAAAGGGCCGATGACGAAGCGCCGAAGGACGATTGCACAATCTCGCCTGGAGATCCTTTATACCTCAGTAACAGATCAACCGGGGTTCCCATCGCCAGCAAGTTCACTGGAACGGGCTTCCCGACATGGAAACAGCACGTCGACATTGCCCTAGGTGCCAAGAACAAAATGGGTCTCCTAGACTACACTCGACCAACAGGACCGGCGTCGAAAATCCAAGCTTGGGACCGATGCAATAAGATGGTCATGTCGTGGATTCTCTGCAGCCTGGAGAAAACCATCGCCGACACTATCATTTTTCGAACGACGGCGGCCCGTATGTGGAAGGATTTGTGCGCGCGTTATGGGCACAGCGACGCCACCAGGATTTACCAACTGGAGCAACAACTCAGCGGGGTGACACAGGGCAACAATACAATTAGCCAATACTTCAACCAAATCCAAGGAATTTGGGACGAAATCGACTCTACAGAAGTCATTCCCGTCTGTAGTTGCGAAGCGGCAGATCTGTTTAAGGACTACATCCGACAGCGAAGGGTGATAAAATTCTTGATGGGCCTCAACGAGAGATACGCTGTGGTGCGAGGCAACATCCTAATGATCAACCCGCTGCCAGACATGGAGAAGGTCTTTGCGCTGCTGATCCAAGAAGAACGACAGAAGGACATTACTGCATCCGGTGGTTCCTCAACTCAAGCTGACGGGTCGTCCATGTCCTTCGCGGTTGACCCAGCACGACGGCAAAACCCTAGGAACCAGACACCTGTTTCAGCAAGGCGTAATCAAACTGTCTGCGCCTACTGCGGGAAGGCCGGGCACAGCGAGGATAAGTGCTATCAGAAACATGGTTTTCCCCAAGGGTGGCGAACCAACAAACCGAGGCGACCTATAGCCAGTAACTTTGTGGGTGAGGGAAAGCAAACTGATGCAGAGCAAGACCCGCTTGGAGGAAAGCTGTCGAAGGAGCAAATTTCTCAACTTCTTGCCTACATTAGTCGATCCCAGGCGACCACAACGACACACAGCCCCCGCAAGAAGAAGAACCAAGATGTGGTTTTGTCGGTAACTCTTCTAAACCCTACTCTCACCCTGAAAATCGAACATCTGATGATAATTATAGGACTCAAAGTATGAGCTTGAATCTGAATGCTAATCGACATGGTTTTCTGGATAAGTCAATCTGGATTCTTGATTCCGGAGCGACTGATCACATGTGTTGTGATTTGTCCTTGTTTAGCCATTACCGTATTCTAGATCAAGCTCATAGGATTGGGATGCCTGACGGACATCCTCAGTATGTTAGAATAATGGGGATGGTCAGGGTAAATTCTCTAATTATCTTAAACAATGTTCTTTTTGTCCCAAAGTTTAAGTTTAATCTCATAGCTATCAGCAAACTGACCAATGATATGTCTGGAAAGGTGTATTTTGATTCTGGTTATTGTGTATATCAGGCCTCTAGACTGAAGAATGAGATGCAAATCGGTTTTCTCCACAAGGGTCTATATGTTTCTTGATAATCATTGTGACAGAAGAGGAATAGCCAGCAGTTTAGTCAACAAAGTTCAAACTGCCAGTGTAGGAAAAAGTCTAGATCCCAGTTTTGATATTAATGACTTGTGTTCTCTTTGGCATTTTAGATTAGGTCACCTACCCAAAAAGAAACTAGTTGACCTAGATCTTATAAAGGAGGAGGGGGCAAGTCATTTCATTTGTGAGCATTGTCATAGGGCCAAAGGCCACAGATTACCATTTGGAAACAGTAATAAAAGATCTGAAGATGTTTTTGACTTGATACATGTAGACCTATGGGGTCCCTATTCTCAAAAATCACATGATGGCTTTCAGTTTTTCCTCACCATAGTTGACGATAAAAGCAGGGCCACTTGGGTCCATTTATGTGCAAATAAGTCAGAATCCTTTCAGATTATAGCTGAGTTTCTAGAAATGACAGAGAGGCAGTTTAATAAGAAAGTCAAATGCATCAGATCTGATAATGCATATGAGCTTGGGAGTTCTAAGTTTGGGACAGATTTCTTTAGAAAGAAGGGTATAAAACACCAAACATCTTGTCCTCACACTCCACAACAAAATGGTGTTGTGGAGCGAAAACATAGGCATATATTGAACAGCAAGGGCTTTGATGTTTCATTCAGGTCTCCCAAAAAGGTTTTGGTCTGAAAGTGTTTTAACTGCTACTTTTTAATTAACAGAATGCCTCTCTCTTCCTTGGGAGGTCAAACTCCTTTCGAAATTATTTTTGGAAGCAAACCAGATTACAGCTCTTTAAGGTGCTTTGGATGCTTGTGTTTTGCTAAGATTAACTCCAATCAATATGACAAATTCTCTTCTAGATGTGTCAAGGGTGTTTTCCTAGGCTACTCCCCTAATAAGAAGGGGTACAAGATATATGATTTGGATAACGAAAGAGTCATTCACAACAGAGATGTTGTGTTCCATGAAAGTGTCTATCCTTTCAAGAATTCAGAACAATGTAAGAATATAGAGCCAAGCAGGAAAACAGATAGTGTTCCCTCTGTCAGCTTTGAAAATAATGATGTTTTGACTGTGCCTATTGAGTTCCTTGAGGAAGAATTGCAGGAAACAGGTGCAGACCCCCCAATTCGAAAGGAAAACCAGGCAGATGACAGGGAAGATAACATTCAAGAGGCAACAGAAGATTTGCATGAGGAAACTCAACTTTCAGATCAGATCAGTCAGAGACGCTCACAGAGGGAAAGGCGCAGACCTGCTTACCTAGAGGAGTATGAAGTTGGCCAAGTCTTGAAGGACACAAAAGGGAAGTCCCCTCTTGACTGTTTTTCCAGCATTTTGTCTGATCGAATAAGTGTTGCTGCTAACCTGATAGTTGATCAGAATAATGAATGTTTAAATGAATCTGACCTGATTTATACTGATGATAGTGATAGTTTAATTTCCTCTGTGTGTCCTCTGAAAACTGTCTGTCTGTCTGGAAATAATGAAAGGGAAATTACAGAAGTTGAACCTAGCTGCTATGATCAGGCTGTTAAGGAAACTAGATGGAGAGATGCCATGAGAGAGGAGTTTAAGGCCTTAGATAAAAACCAGACATGGGTCTTAGTTGATTTACCTAGAGGTAAGAGACCTGTTAAATGCAAATGGGTATACAAATGTAAGTACAAGGCAGATGGGAGTCTAGAAAGGTGTAAGGCCAGGTTAGTGGCAAAAGGTTTTACACAGAAACATGGCATAGACTATCAGGAAACATTCTCCCCAGTTGTCAAGTTCACCACTATAAGAGCTCTGGTTATCATTGCTGTTAAGAAAAATTGGATAATCAACCAACTAGATGTGAATAATGCTTTTTTGCATGGTGAATTAGAGGAAGAGGTTTATATGGAGGTGCCTGAAGGCTATGAAGTGCATGATACTAATAAAGTTTGTTTGCTGAAAAAGTCACTTTATGGTCTGAAGCAAGCTTCGAGACAGTGGCATCAAAAACTTAGCAGCTTCCTCAAAGGTCTAGGTTTCACACAATCTATGAATGACTATTCTCTTTTTACTAATAAGTGCAATGATGGAGTCTGTTTCCTTGTGGTCTATGTTGATGATGTGCTTCTAACTGGTGACAACCTTCCTCTGATAAAGAAGGTAAAGGAAAGCCTAAATAACAGATTTCAAATCAAAGACTTGGGGAAACTGTCATTTTTCCTTGGAATGAATTTTCTTTACACACCTCAGGGTATAGTTCTAACCCAAAAGAAGCTATGCAGAAAGTCTTGTTAAGGAGTTTGGCTGCTCTAACAAAAAAAATCGCTGTTGGCCCTCTGGAATTAAATAGAAAGTTGTACAGAGATCAAGGAATACCTTTAGAAGATTCTTCTGTTTATAGAAGACTGGTAGGAAGGTTAAGCTATCTGTCACATAGTCGACCAGATCTTTGTTTTTCCATTCAGGTCTTGAGCCAATTCCTTGAAAGGCCAACTGATATACACTTTAATGCAGCCTTACACACTGTTAGTTATGTTTCAGGCACAACAAACCACGGGCTGTTGTTCAACCAGAAAGACACCTTTGATCTTGTTGCGTTTTGTGATGCGGACTGGGCCAGCTGCCCAAACACACGAAGGTCTGTAAGTGGATATTTCATTCAGCTAGGGGGCAGTCCACTGTCCTGGAAATCAAAGAAGCAGACCACAGTTGCATTATCTTCAGCAGAGTCAGAATACCGCGCCATGAGACAAGTGACTGCAGAGATTTCCTGGTTGACAAGGCTGCTGTTCGAACTTGGCATAGAAGACATCAAGCCAACCCCGATTAGATCTGATAGCCAGTCAGCAATTTATATTGCTAGGAATCCGGTATTACACGAGCGTACCAAGCATGTGGAGCTGGATATACATTATGTGCGACAACAGATACAGGAAGGCTTGATCAGTCTACAATTTACCCCTTCAAATTCGCAACTCGCAGATTTGCTAACCAAGGTTCTGCCAGGAAGGAGCTATCCTGAGATTTTGCAGCGGTTGGGTGTTTCAAACCATACATGATGATGTATGTTTTGAGGGGGCATGTTAAGATACTAGAATGTGTTAGCTGTTAGTCTCTGTTGGTGTTAATTTGAGGCGTTGTTACCGTTGGGAAATGTTGTTTAGCCTAGTTGTATTTAAGCAGTAGGTTTAGTTCTTTTTTTTAACTTGTCTAGTCATTTTGTTCTCTCGGTTGTATTCCCTAAGCTTTCCACTTTAGGTCTTTGTCTTTTCTGTAAAGCCTTCCACGTGAGGGATATTAGAGCAATAAAGAAGTTCTTGTTCATCGATAATTTCTTTCTCTCTTTTCTCTTGTTTCTTGTGGTGAGTTGGAGCTGCTGGGTTCGAGAGATCATTCAAGGGTTGCTTTTTGCCAGCGTTGTTACATCCGCGTAACATTCTGAAAAAAATCACTGTAAGTATTTTTTTTTTTTGAAAAGGACATTTTTTATGAAAATTAAACCTTGTGAGCATCATGCTGAGTCTAGACTAATTTCTATTGATATTTTCTAAAGGAGGACTAGAAAAACGATTCTATTTCTTGTATGTTTTAGAACAGAAAACATTGGGATGCTAGCGCTACTACTATTCCGAAACCGTGAGAGTCGTCGATCTAGTAGTTTCTTTTACATGGGAAATGGATTATCCAGTAACTTGGGCCTGCAACGAAGGCCAATAAGGGCCGACCAAATTACGGATCTTTCCTTTTCCTTTTCATCTTTCTTCAAGATCGAATATATGCATATATGAGCACTTAGATCGTTGATATATATATATTTGTTGTCTGGGGTGATAGTTTATTTAGTATCAAATTGAAATACATACAAAAGAAGTATTAAAATTTTAAAAATTATATTTTAAGCATGAGTAAATTTATAACTTCGTATTGTTGGTCATTTAAAGTTAATTTCATAATAACACTGTATGGATATTTTTGATATATATAAAGTTTCTATTAGTCACATATCATGTGTATACATGAGTATAAATGAGATTTTTTATTCATTTATATTGTAATTAAAATGCATTAAATAATACACCAAAAAATGATAATAATAATTCAATCATTATTTTTTTCGAAAAAAGAATACATCATTAACATCTTGAGTAATAAAATAATATGGATCACCAAAAATAAAAATCTCTTTATCTTAGAGGATATTGGTTGTCAAAAGATCTTTTAGAGTAATCTCAATAACTCACCTCCTCACTCTTTCTATTTTCTACAAATAATAAAAAGTATCTAAACAAACTGCAATAAATTAAATCATTATGATTGATTTTCTTCAATTCTAAAACAGCCACCCCTAGTAAGTAAAACTTTAATGCTGTTGTCTATCGACGATGTTTATAATTCTGTTCATTATTCTGTCTTATTTTACAGAAATTCTATATCGACTTGTACACATGACTTAACAAAATGATAGCCCAGTATTTATTCCAGCCTAAAGATCAAGCATAATTATAAATACTGGACTGTTAGGAGTGAGCGTACAAGTCGCCCATAGATGATAGTCCAAGTGAACTAACGTGGCCCGGGGTCGTATTGGAAAAAGCGGAAAACCCTTATCGTCCTCTCGCGCGCGAGGCGATTCCAGAGGCGACTCCAGTCGTGCTCTTCTTCTCATCTGATTCTTCTCAGTGAGTTTGGTCTCTACCATCAGCCTTCTCCATTGCTGGTCGTTTGGGGCCCCTATCTTTCCTCTCTTCTTCGGGTGAGTGTTCTGTTTCCAATTTGGAATACCTAGGTCATCCAGTTGTTAATTGGGTTCTTGGAATCTGTCTGCCTTTCGTGGTGTGTGGTCAGTGCCTTCCGTCAGTCTCCACTCTAGCTGTTGGAGGTTTTTTCTGAATCAGATCTATGGTGTGTTTTGTTCTTTGGCTTCGATCTAAGCTGGTATTCGCTTCTAGTTTTTTGTTCCGCTCTGCCAAAGTGTGACATCGTCTTTGTCGGGCTAGATTTTCTCTGCAAGGTTGAAGCTTCTGTTTTCCGGGTGTCTTTCTTCTCATTTTAGGTTCGCGTTTCTGAGGGATATCTCGTGTTGGACTGTTGGTAGACTAGGATTGCAGTTTATCTTTGATTTCTAAGCGGCCTAGGTTTTGAGTGCAATCGGTGTTTGTGAAAATGTTCCCTCTCGTTCAGTGCTCTAGTCTTGGTGATTTCCTGCTTTGTCTTGTTTACTCTGAAGAAGTGTATTTTGAAGATTATCTAGATCGAAGCGGGCTGGCAAGTGTTTCATATTTGTTGGCTCAGGAGGGAGATGAATTTCTTCTCTTCCGTCTGAAAGTTAAGTGTTATTTTACTGGATTGCGGAAGAAGAAGCTGGTGTTCTGTTGCTTGTGTCTCAAGAAGTGGGATGCTTCAACTTCTTTTCAAATTGGAGTCTCGAACTCATTAGTGGATTGGAGTTATATCTTGCTGGAATTCCTTGTGAATCTACTTAGTGCCTCAGATACCTCTAAGTTTTGTTCTCGGTCTTGGGCAAAGGAAGTAGGAAGGAACTTATTATTTGAGGAAAAGATCAAGGGAGAGTGAAAGGAGTAAACAGAGGAAGGTTACTCTACAGTTGGAGAATAAGAAGATTAGGTCCAGGAAAGCCAAGGCCATACCAGATAAGGCTGCTCTTGCTGAGAAGCAAGGCAGCCAGGAGATATGATTCACTTAGGAATCTGCTGCTGGGGGTTTGGTCTCCTCCTTGCAGCAGTCCAGGAGGTTATGCCCAGTCGTAAGTATAAAGGGGCTAACTATCCTTCTGATGAGATCAAAAAGCTAGTTAAGATAGGAGAGAATGAAGTTGGGTATATCAGGTTGATCAGTTATTGGATGAGTGGTAGTGATAGGAATCAGGAAGCGGGCTTAGCTCTTCAGGTAACCAGGAAGATTTTTTTCAGATGGATTTTTGAAGTGTAGATCTATAAAAGAAAGTAGAAAAACATGCTCTTAGGTGGTGGTAGAAGGGTGGAGGTCTGCATCAATCAACTAGTGAAGAATTATCAGTACAGTCTACAAGTGAAGAAATTAGTGAAGAAACATCAATTTCGTATCAAGTTCCATGATCAGATTCCAACTAGGAGGATTTCAAGCACCTTATGTGTGCAAATGGTTAGTCTTTCATCACACCAAATAGCTCTGGAGCTTACCCTCTGGGGGTAGCCTTAGCTTGTGTTGTCAGCTAACAAGGAGATCGAACAAGTGGAGGATTTGGTGGGAATTAAGTACTAGTGTTTTTCTTGCTAACCAAGTTTCTGCAGGGCAACAACTGGATTATGTCTGTGGGGAAATCTGGAGGTTAAAGATGGAGCTACTGTTGCCAAGCAAAAGATTTCACAGGAGATCCAAGAAGAGAAAGGAAGCTGCCTGGTGTCGGATAAATGTAGTTCCTTTGATCAGATTAGAAGTAGTTGGTAGAGGTAATTGCTGTAATCAGTGGAACTTTAACCACTCTTTTGTCTCTGTGTAGCTATTGTTAGAAATAGTGAAAGAGTTGTATTTATCCCTAGTAGTATTATGAAGCGTGAGGATGGGGATTACAAACTATAGTCTAAAGAATTCCCAGTCCTGGTCTGTAAATTGGGTTATCCGCTTTAGTTTTTGGCTTTGAAGCTGTCTATTAATGAAGAAAGCTCCAGTTGATATAAAAAAAAAAGAACTAACGTGGCCCGGATATTTGGTACTCCCCGCACTCACGCTCGCAGATCCTTTAGTAGGAATATAGATACTATCATTGGGGATTAAGGGGGTGTTTGGTTCAGAGGGGAACAGAATAGAATCGGGAAAGGGAATGGAGAGGAATGGAAAAGAATTCTCTTTGATTTTCCTGGTTGTTTGTTTGAGTTGGGGGAAATGAAATAAATAACCGGTCAACGGCCACCGGTCAATGGTCAATGGCTGTCGGCTACTGGTCAACGACCATTAATTACCAGTCAACATTCACCGTAACTGGTCAATGGTCATTAGTCATCGGTCAATGGTCATATGTTGTCGGTCAAAGTGTACTGGGGAAAGGGAATCCGATTCCCTAGTAAGGGGTGGGGAATCAGGAAAAAGGGTTTTTGGGGTAATCCCTTTCCCTTTCGTAAAAATAGGAAAAACTGGCAAGACAAACAGCAGGAAAGGGAATCATTCCGATTCCCTTTCCTGATTACCCCAAAACAAACGCCCCCTAAATGTGTTTGAACCATTCCACTTCAATTATGACCATTAGATTACATTAATATTAATGAAGGGTTCCGATTACATCTCTTATTAATTTTTTGAATTTATCAAAAAAAAACTGATTTGGTACCATATTTTGTGGGATTCTCCAATGATATTAGTTGTTTTATTCTTCTATCCAGAATTCAATTCATTTGTCTGTCCCTAATGATTTGGTACTTGATGTTACACCTCTCCCTTTCTCAATAGAAACCCTAACCGGCAAACAAGAAACTATTGCGCCTCTTCACTCCTTATGTCTGCACCTCCGTAGAGATTAATAACTGGAATTACTACATCTTTCACACCATATTGAAGACGGGGTTGATAACGGATAATATACTCAATTTATCTTCTGCTCTGCACTTAAAGCAATAGAAAATTTCTCCTACATCTCTATTGATCCTCTCCCCGTGTCTCCATAGATATTAATCACTTACCTGAATTGTTGCATCTCGCACACCAGATTGAATATAGGGCAGAAAACGTATAATCCTCAACTTATCTTCTTCTTTCAATTAAAACAATAGAAATTTTTTATTTTTGTTGTTACATCTAGAACAAATTTCACGGTCAACTTCATTCTTTCACTCACGGTAATTTTTCAACCTCGTACAAGGAACATACATGCTCTGCGCCTCTCGTTATTATTTTCTTGTTGACGGGGCCAAGATTTAACACAATTAAGAAATGATAATTATTAGAAACATGAATTGATGACATATGTGGAAACACCAAGCAACACATTATCGTTTGTATAATACCAGTACAAATTCTACAAAGTATCACAAATAAAAAATGTACACTATAAATTTAAGAGCAAAAAAAATTCAATTGCACTAACAATCAGATTGTAATCCTTCTCACCAAAAAAAAATAACATCACATTACACTTTGAATACCACGACCCATTAAACAAAGTTAGACGTTATCGTCAGTGTATACCAGTGCAAATTCTAAGTACCGCAAATGAAAAATGACTCTTGATACACTATAAATTTAAGAACAAAAAAATTTTCAATTGCACCCACCATTAGATTGTAATACCTCTAACCCCAAAGAAAAATTCCCCCACATTACACTTTGAACACCACCACCTGTTTTCAAAAACACCATTGAGAAATGATAATCCTACACATTACACTCTAAATACCACGACTTGTTTTAAAAAACACCATTGAAAAATGATAATTATTAGAAACGTAAATTGATGACATAGCGAATATGGAAAAACAAAGTAAGCAGTATAATATCAGTCAAATTCTACAAAGTATCACAAATAAAAATTGATTCTAGATACACTATAAATTTAAGAGCAAAAAAATTTCAATTGCACTAACCATCAGATTGTAATACCTCTCACCCCCAAAGAAAAATACCCACACATTACACTTTGAATACCATGATCCGTTTTAAAAAACACCATTGAGAAATGACAATCCCACACATTACACTTTGAATACCATGACTAGTTTTTAAAAACACCATTGAGAAATGATATATAATTATTAGAAACATAAGTTGATGACATACCGAGTGTGGAAAAATAGAGTAACACATTATCGTCAGTATAATACCAGTGCAAATTCTACAAAGTACCACAAATAAAAAATGATTCTGGATACACTATAAATTAAGAGCAAAAGAATTTCAATTGCACTAACCATCAGATTGTAATACCTCTCACCCCAAAGATCAATATCCACACATTACACTTTGAATACCACGACATGTTTAAAAAACACCATTGAGAAATGATAATTCCACACATTACACTTTGAATACCACTAGTAGTTTTAAATAACACCATTGAGAAATGATAATTATAAACATAAATTGATGCCATACCAAATGTGGAAAAACAAAGTAACATGTCATCTAGGGATGTCAATCATGACACGAACCCAAAATCTGACCTGAAACCGACACGCTAAAACACAGGTTCGGGTTATAATTTTCAACCCGAAAACATTTTTAGGTCAGGTTTGGGTTGGGTTGCTAAAAACCCAAGTTGGTTTTGGGTTTAAGCTGCCGACCCGATTTCAACTCGTAACCCGAAAACATTTTTTAAAAAGAAAAGAAAATATATATTCTTATAGTTATGTGACAAAACTCTTAATATATCAATCATGTAACCATTTATGTTTGATGATTTTATATGTTATGTTATATTGTTTTGGTGATTTTGTGTAGAATTTGTATTGAATACAATATTTCTAATTTTGGGTTAATTTTGGGTCAATTTCGGGATGATTTCAGGTCAATTTTGGGTCGAATTCAGGTCAATTTTGGGTTGATTTCAGGTTTCGGGTCAGTTTCAGGTTGATTTCGGGTCACCAGGTGAATGTCGGGTTGACATAACATAACCAGTTTCGGATTCTAGTTGGTTTCGGGTTGAGGTGAAACATGAGCAGGTCGGTTCGGGTTGAAGTCAACCTGACCCAAAACCCGAAATTGACAACCCTAACGTCATCATCGGTATAATACCAATGCAAATTCTACAAAGTACCACAAATAAAATAAGATTCTGGATACACTATAAATTTTAGAGAAAAAAAATTCAATTGTACTAACCATCAGATTGTGATACCTCTCACCCCAGATAAAATTACCCACACATTTCACTTTGAATATCACGACCTGTTTTAAAAAACGCCATTAAGAAATGATAATTATTAGAAACATAAATTGATGACATACTGTATGAGGAAACAAAGTAACATGTTATCGTCAGTATAATACCAATGCAAATTCTACAAAGTACCACAATAAAAAATGATACTGGATTCACTATCAATCAAAAACCAAATAAAATTGATTCCACTAATGATCAGAATTCAATACCTTTTATTTCAAAGCAAAATACCTACATATTGCACTTTAAATATTATCCCGTTTATAAAAACACCATTGAAAATGACAATTATTAGATTAAAAGTTGATGAAATTCCAAATGTGTATCAACAAGTACCAGGTTACAGTCGGTTAAATACCAGTACAAGCTCTATGGTCGCACATAAAAATTGATACTAGATACAACATCAATTAAGAACAAAATTTTGATTTCACTAACCATAAAAATGTAATACCTCTCACCCCAAAGTAAAATACTCACACATTACACTTTAAATACCTTAACCTATTTAAAAATACACCATTTATAAATGATAATTATTAGCAACATAAGTTGATGACATACTCAATGTGTATGAACAAAATACCATGTGACCGTGACTATAACACCGATGTAAATTCAACAAAATACCACAAATAAAATAAAGAATCAATAAAAAGAGAGTTCAATTGAAAAAAAAGGTCAATAAAAAAGAAGTTTAATTTTTTTAAAAAAAAATAGGAAAAATTACACTGCCCACCCATGACCTTTATCGAAATTACACTGCCCACCCATGACGTTTTACTTATATTACATCTGTCAACATTTTATCCCATTTCCGTCCATGACCGTCTTTGACTATTGACATGAATTTGAGCAATTTTACTTCCAAACATGCCTTAGTTAAAAATTAGAATACTTGCTGCCAAATTAAACTTTTACACAGTCCCAGTCATGACCTGACTCTTACTCTTCGATGGAGTTCTCCTTTATAGGTATGTTCCTGCTCGTGATTTTCCCTAATGATTTGGTCTCCCCTCAATTCGATTTGTGTTAGGGTTTTGAATTGCTGGTCGATTTCCTAGAGCAAATGTTGTCTTCTCTGATTCGCATTTCCTTTTTGTGATTTCTGGTAACTCCGAAAGTGTGCTTCGATTCCTTGAACTCCTTCGGTCTCTAGAACTGAATGTCGATTTGTATTTGTTGTGACCGGTTTGTTGGTCGTTTTGCTACGGAATCACCTCTGGTTTCTCTGAATGCCGATTTTATGAATGTGTGCTTCGATTCGTTGAACTCCTTCGGTCTCTGGAACTGAATGTCGATTTCTAATTCTTGCAACCGGTTCGTTGGTCAATTTGCTTGCAGAATCACCTCTGCTTTCACTGAATTCCGATTTTATGAATGTGTGCTTGCGACCTTGTTTGTTGGTCGATTCCGGGTACACCTTCGGTTTCTGAAAACTTTGATGGTTTGTTGGTTGATTCTGGGTACACCTTTGGTTTTCCCTTAATGGTGTTCCTGACTATTGTTTCTAACTGTTGTTGGAAGATAATGATGATTCATGTAACCTTTTAATTCCAAACATGCCTTATTGTTGTTGCATTGTCTAAACTTGTTTCTGCAGAAAATGATTCTTACAATTGTGTTTGTTTTATTTGTCTCCAGGATTCTAAAATGAAGAATTGATTTGTGAGTGTGGATGTCCGAATGGTTGTGCTGGTGTTGGAAGTAGCAAGCAATCCAAGGGAAAAGGAAGAGAGACACTAAGTGATATGGTGCTAGTGCTGGTGCTAGAAGTAGTACTTAGCTTGTTCTTTTTGTTTTTGATTTTTTTGGGAATGTAATGAACAAATGTGTGACAGTGGATATTTCTTGCTAAGTAGCGTGTTAGTTGGTAGCTTTATGGGTTGACGCTTCTATCTTTTGAGTAGGGGGTTCCTTACTGAGTTCTTTTGTAAGATTTTGAGTCTCTACTGGACTTGTGCTCCTATATTTTGGTGGTTTATTTGAATGGTTTCAAGCTTTAATGAGAAGAACCAGCTTCTGTTATTATGCCGCAACTTTTCATTACACATGCATGCAAATTATTGAGCTTATGAAGAAGCTGATATGAAAATTAGTGATCAAACTTAGCTTCTCTTTTTTTAATTTTGCACATCACTTGCTATATTAAACTGCTCTAATTCTGCTAGGTGGTGATCTTTATATTTCTCTTTTTGCTTGCTTTGTTATGTTTTTGGAGTAGCAACCTCTATACATACTATTATAGCATGCTGGATCAGTGCAATAGCATCTTTATTGCAATCAATAGCCTCTATACATACCGTTTTATATGGCTGCAATTGTCTCAGTCGATGATCTGTATCAGTGCAATAGCATGGTGGGAAAAGTTACAAACCAGACTTCTCGTGGTGCTGCTTCGTAAGTATACAGAGATATCCAGCTGATGCCAATAGCATGGTGTTTCAGCATTTATCTAAAATATTTGAGGTCGGTTCAAGGCCATGCTGATATTAAATTAGTATATCTTCTTGAATATTGGGGAAAAGTAGGGAAGCAAATTCACGCTTTGTAAGTAATATTAAATCAAGAAAGAAGTATAACAATGAGTTAAGAAACTTACATTAGTTATATAGTTAGTTCTTTGAGCAGAGCTGATGGAAAGCTCCTTTATTATTTTGGTGAATGTTTATTATAACTGGTTGTAATAAAGTTGGGTCGGATTGCCAATCAGCATAAAAACATAAGGGTGAACGAGGAATTATGTAAATCGTTCCTGATGCCTATAGAAGATGTTTTCTCAATTTAGGTAATGGCAGATAGAGTTGAAAACTTTCTGCTATCATTGGTATGTGTATCTGAACTTCTGGTCGCACAGTGATACAATGACATTGTTCAGGTATTTGAAGAAAGAGATGTTAACATTCGAAGTAACTACACAGCAAAATAAGCTTCATTGTATTGTGCAGAATGCTTACACAGCAACATTGTCATTACAGATAAATGTCATTACAGAGACTTACAATGACAGCCCTACCCAACAATTAAACAAGAGAAACTTTAGCAAAAAACAGCAACATTGTCATTACAGAGACAATACAATAACAACCCTACCCAACAATTACACAAGAGAAACCTTAGAAAAAAAACAGAGCTAGTAATATAACAATACTCGATGCAAACATTATTTCCATGTTCTTTAGCTCCTCTAGTCTAGCTTTTTCTATCTCCTCAAGTTTGGTTACTAGACCAACATTCAATTTCTTCAACTCGAGCATCAATAATTCAATGTCACCAACACATTTGTTCATTTCATAAATATCGAAGCCTCCATGTGAAGAAGAAGCATTTGATGCAGGATCTGAAATGCCCACTTGAATACGACATCTTGCATAACATAGCAAACAGAAATACGAACTCAAGTGCACAAACAAAAATAAGCTCAGATAGGTCTGTATGGCCTTCATCATCGCTTTTCAACAGATGTTATGTTTCTTTATGCGCAAACAGATTAACTGTGGAGCAACCCTATCATAAACCGCTTCAACGCAATCAAACGGAGCAATTATTGAAGGGTCGCTTCTACACATATCTTACACATAAAGCCACAAACAACTGAGAAATAGGCCATTAGTAGCAACTGAAACTGAATAATGTCATCAGAAACAATTGCAATAATAATCAGAAAGGAATACGAAATCCAACAATTCCTTGCAATTATCATCATTATCTTCCAACAACATAAAAAACAATAGTCCAGAACACCAGTAAGTGAAAACCAGCAATCCATCAAAGTTTCCAGAAACCAGAGGTGTACCCAGAATCGACCAACAAACCATCAAAGTATCCAGAAACCACAGGTGTACCCAGAATCGACCAACAAACCATCAAGGTTTCCAGAAACCAGAGGTGTACCCGGAATCGACCAACAAACAAGGTTGCAAGCACACATTCATAAAATCGGAATTTAGTGATTCCATAAAATCGAATCCGCAAGCAAATCGACCAACAAACCGGTCACAAGAATTAGAAATCAACATTCAGTTCCAGAGACCCAAGGAGTTCAATGAATCGAAGCACACATTCATAAAATCGGCATTCAGAGAAACCGGAGGTGATTCCACAAGCAAATCAACCAACAAACCGGTCGCAACAAATACAAATCGACATTTAGTTCTAGAGACCGAAGGAGTTCAAGGAATTGAAGCACACTTTCGGAGTTACCAGAAATCACAAAGAGGAAGTGCGAATCAGAGAAGACAACATTTGCTCAGGAATTCGACCAGCAATTCAAAACCCTAACACAAATCGAATATGGGGGAGACCAAATCATCAGGGAAAATCACGAGTAGGAACATACCCAGAGAAGAGAACGACAGCGAAGAGTACGATAATGGTCGCGACTGGGGCTGGGGGAATTTTTCACCCAATTTCAAACCCTAGATACAAATGGAACTGCAATTGTGGGGTTTATCTCCAACCGTAAACATTAAGAACCGAATGAAACTATCGTGGTTTTTTTTTTGTGGTCAACATAAGTCAAATGGTCAATAAAGATGGTCATGGACGGAAATGGGGAAAAATGTTGACGGATGTAATATAAGTAAAGCGTCATGGGTGGGCACTGCTATATTTGAAAGGTCATGGATGGGCAGTGTAATTTCGATAAAGGTCATGGGTGGGCAGTGTAATTTTTCCAAAAAAATATGTTGCAAATCATATTAGTAGGGCATTCATTAGATTTGATTTTATAATTTATTTTTAAAATTATATTCTCTTACACACTTTAAATAATTTACCAAAATGTTTTAAATTTAATCACTTTTTATATTTCTTTTACTTTTTTCGTTTTCCAGATTTGAAAAGATTGATATGGCAATTTGCATATCTGGCGCACAAAATAAGTAGCATTAACTGATTCCAAAATTAATTTAAATAAAAAATACAAGTTGATATAACCAGGGTCATTCATTCATATAATATCTAATCTAATTGCTATAATCTTATCCGGAATCATTAAGGGAGTAGATAGCAGTAGAGACAAACATGACCTAAAAACCATATCCCTTAGAGCCCCATCCATACCTAGAGACTCAGACGGGCCAATGCCAGTTGTATCCCATAGATCATGGACATTATGACAATGAAGGAAAACATGCAACATAGACTCATTCTCACCACAAAAACATAAGGCTAGCATACTCTCACCACACAACATGAACTAACTACCGCTTTACTTGGCAAAAAAGAAAAAACTATAACACCTCAACCGCTAAACTCGTCATTACCTCTTAAACTGTCAAAATTTACTATTAATCTCGCATCGGAACTCTAAATACACCGGAGGGTGATACAACGCCGTTAGCCACCCATATGGCTAACCAGGCCTATCTCACATACAGTAACGGTCTGATGGACTGGAACAACCGAGTACACAATAAAAATACAATACTCAATTCATTCTTTACTATACCGAGTCTAAAATATACGGATGTCGATAACATATTCGGTCGTACACCTCATTCAAATACATGAGCAAAATAAATTCTAACTACCCATGCTAACCACCGACCCCGTCCTATTCTCGAACGGTATCATCTTCGGTGTACCTAGAAAATAAAAGACACCCCCTAGGGGCTCAGCTTAACTGCATATGAAATTCATATACCCCGCGTGCTAACCGGGGTACGCCGACTACTTTCGTCGAGAGCATGGAGTTCATTTTAATTCAACCAACATGCATATAGTAATACATCATATATATTCACTACACAAGGATTCGACAATCAATCATGGGATACAATCCCTAACTAACATAACAAGGTTGTTAGTTGTATCAATTTACTCTTACGCCTTGAGGGTTATACCTCGCTATGCCTTGGTTACTTATTCAATAACTCACCCACTCTCTTGGGTTACTTATTCTTAATCTCACCCATTCTCTTGGGTTAATAATACTTAAGCTCTTGTAGTTCTCGAGACACTACAGGTCTCCTACGTCACGCTTGTTTCTCTTAATACTTTCTTAAGCCAAAACACATGTCTCTCGAGCATAGTCTTACTTCCCCGGTTTCAACCCCACTCTGGGTCTAGCTTGGTGGAAAGGTTCAACTAGCTCCCGGAACTCTCTTTCGCTCCTACTACTTTTACATAGGTCCGACTACTCTCGGACTTCTCACATTCCCATACACTCCTCTCTCGGAGTTATAATATAATTATGTATATTAGTCTAGAAGCATCACTCTCGATGTCTCTAATGACTTTGAAAACTTTTCTTAAGTTTGGGTATTCTTAAGTTTAAGGGTTGCCCCATGCTTCCGTATACTTATACTTCCGGTTATTTTCTCATACCGGGTCGAATCCTCATATAGGAGGTCGAGTGTATTTTAAGGGAGTTTAATGGTCCCTTATGTCTCTTTTACTTATCTCACAAGCTCACATCTTTGAACTATCTTTAATCCTCTAGATGGAGGTTCATTTTCCACATTTATTCATTTCGTGGGTTGTTTCAATTTGGTTTTCTAACTGTTATCAGGTGTTTACTCAACCCGTACAACTCACTCACGTACTAGTGAGTTCATAAGTTTACGATATCGTTAATCTTGAATCGATAGTTTGTTGTTTGCATGTTTTCGTCATTTTACGATACGACTCGATCTACGAGTCTCTAGCCATTCGTCACTCATATGAGTCGGTCTATCCACTAAGTTAGACCACACCGGCATTCAAGTATGTTAGTCCATACAATATGCATCAAGACCTTCACATCAAATGCAATAAACCATTTTCATGATTTTATCTTGATTAAGCCGGCACACAAACACACAAATCAACGTCACATGGTTAGCATACGGGGCATGAGAAAATCATACCTTACACCTTGGTTTCACTTTTACCGTGTCATCTCATGTTCCTTGGTTTACACTTGTTCCACTGATAATGTTTCAAACATTATTATTAATACCAAGCTCAACGGTACATAAACAAATGCTACTCTACTTAGTTACCACCCGTTAACCCGTTATCTCGGTTTTACTCTTGTTAATTTGAGTTCTCACTCACTTCTAGCACTTGTTTACACTTCTAAGGACATTTACATGTCACCAAACAAGGCCCTAACATCATTAACATTCAAGCCCCCATCATATAAGCCCTTTAAAACACTCACGGGACAATTTTGGGGGTGGTCCGGGACTTGGTCCTTACCCTAAGTCCCGGACCAATTGTTTTCCTAACTCTCGGCTGAAAAATGACAATGGTCCGGGACCTTGTCCTGGAGTATAGTCCCGGACCAGGTGTATACATCAACTCTCGGCCTTTATTTAGGGGTGGTCCGGGACTTTGTCCAAGGACCAAGTCCCGGACCCTGCTAAAACCTGCTCCAAACATTATTTTTCAACCCCTAATCAATCCTTAATCCACCCTCAATCTTTCCCTAATCTTTCCATAAGTTTTCTACATGTTTAATCACCTTAAAACATGCTCTAAACCTCTTCAAAACATAGGTTTAACTTTCTCAAATTCTTACTCAATTCACAAATTTTGCATTCTCATTCAACACTTTGCCCATTGTGCATTTTCTAACCTCTCTTGGCACCTTGCATTTATTGTTCTCACTCAATTTGACCATTCAAATCCTCCAAGACAATGCCCTTCTCATAACAAGTTCTTGCCTCACTCTTAAAGCCTTAAATTCTCATTCTTTTTTTCTAAAACTCTTAAGGCACTTTAACAACTTCTTGCTACAGATTTTTGCATCAATCTCCCCTCTTTGAACAAGTATTCCCATGGTGATCCTCTAAGCCAAATCAACCTCCATCCACACCTAGCTAACCCTAGGTTATTCTTCACTCAAACCACCACTTAAATCACTTAGATTTCTACCGGAATTTCGCATAGTCCGGCTACTTTTCTAACATTGCCCAAAACTCATTTCTTCATTTAATTCAACCTAAAACTAGCCAAACCACAAGGGTTCTATCAGCACACAACATTTCCTCCTTAAGCAAAATCTCATTAAGCACCACACAAAGCAATACTAATGAAATACCCCAAACCCTTAATATATTGTTTAAACACTTAAATATGGTGTATTAAGACTAAAAAGAGTCTTAGAAACATTAGTAAATAAATTTAAACAAAAGAAAACACAAGATGTGCTTTAAGGTCAATAAGGCCAAAATGTGCTCTAAGCTTGGGATAACTTGGTTAAGACCTAATGAACTTACCAAGACCTCATTTATACACTAATGAACATATTAAACCAATTACCAAAGAAAACAAAGCTTGAAAACAAGTTTAAACACAAAATGTGCTTTAAGGAGTCTTAAAGCACATTTTTGAAAAATTGTCTTGTAAATGAGTTTTGAGTGGCTAGTTGTCCATCATTACTCTTAAATATATATGTGTACTATATAATATCACATTTGGATGTCTATATCAATGGGAAATCAAAAATTTCACTTCTATGTGCCTTGTTTTCATGAATAGTGATTTTTATAAGCTATTTTGTAACATATGTTGTATAAGTAATTAAATTGACAAATAAAGACTATAAACCCTCACATTACTATTGGGGGCGGGTTTTTAAGGTTGGTGACACACCACCCTTGTTAGCTTGTTAAGAAAATAAATAAGACTACTTAAGTACCTTTTTACTTTATAAAGTATAAATATCTTCAAAAGCAAATTCTATCTCATTCTCTCATTTCTTTCCTTGTATTCACACGGCTCCACACCTCTCTTCTTCCTTCTCTTCCACGGTAATACCACACCACCACCATTAAACCTCTTCTTTGATCTCTTGTAAAATCTAGCTCACTTGTCCAAATAAAAAACAAACACCACCAATCTTTCTCTCATCAAGCTCTTCATTTCTATCTCCTTAAAATTCCAAGACCACCATTTCGGTGCCATGGAGTTCCACCATTGAAGGAGCTTGAGCTTGTATTTTTACATATTGTTACTCTCCTTTGCTTCTAGGTAAGGAATCTCAAATAAAAACTTCATTTCCTTCATGTTTTGTTGTGACCGAAAATACATATTGAAGGAGCTCTTTGTGTGACTTTGTTCTAGCTTCATTCCAACTCTTCATGGACTAGGTGGAGTCCTCTCTTGTTAGATATTCAAACTCTCTTCAAAGATCAAGGTAAAACAACTATATTAATGTTTTTGAAACAATGTAAAATTAGGGTTTACAATGGGATGAAGCTTATAGCTTGAATACTCATTATAATGTTTGTATATTGTTTAGAACTTGTCAAAGAATCAAATACCCTACCGGTTTTTAAAGGAAACAAGAAAGAAGTTATTTGGAAAAGAGGTAAATCTACTAACCTAATGTTGTTTAATGCCTTAGGAGAAATGAGCTTATAATGCTTGTTAAAACTACCTAAAGAGCAAATGGTGAATGACTTAGTAAAGTGTTCTCAAGAGCTTAGTAAAAGGCATATGTGTTGTTGAGTGTATTTGCAGGTAAAGGCAAATATATTGTGGAAATTCAGTGTTTATGATTTATGCATCTTAAGGGCCTAAGAGCCATGTCATTTAAGGGCCTAAGTGCCATGCAATTTAAATTATGCACTATATTGTGATGTAGTGCTTTATGAGTGGAGTTTGTGTCTAATGAGTGCTTGATGGATTTTTAGTGTTCTTGGTTGGTTGTTGGTAAAAACAATGTGTTTTGGTTTAGTAATGTTCTGGGAGAACCTATGTCGAAATTTAGGTAATAAATGTGAAGTTCTAGGAGTTTAAAATGAGTTTGATAAGTTAAGGAGTATTTAGAATGGTTAAGTGTTTTCCTTGTGAAAGAAACATGCATTAAGGTGATTTAAGATGTGAGAAGGACTTAGGCATGAGCTTGAGGTTTTAGTATGTACCAAAGTCATTTTGGACTTAGGTAAAGACTTAGGCAACTTTGGTAAAATAAGGAGAAAGTGTGAACTTTAAAAAGGATTTCAAGAATGACATAAGGAGTTAGTTGTGATAAATGATGCTTGGGAGATGATGTTAAAATGAGGAGAAAGCATTTGGATAGTAGTAATCATAGGTATGAAATACCATTGGGAAAACTAAGGAGAAAATAACATAAGTGTTAAGGAATTTTACAAGGAAATAAGTAAAGGCTTAAGGAATTAGAAAATGAGTTTTATGAGTGTTTAAGGATGTCTTAAGGTGTGTTTGAAGTGCCTAAATGAGGTTAGGGTGTACTAGGATATATGGGGTGAAGTTTGGAGTTGAATGTGAAAAGGAAAACAAGGGTCTGGGCCAGACCGAACTTGCGACCGAACTTGCAAGGTCGGTCGAGCCCAGTTTACCCTGCGAGAATTGGCTTCTGGAATGGACCGACCTTGGGGACCGGACTTGCAAGGTCGGTCGGGCTTGTATTTTGTGTACGGATTGAGTTACTGGAATCGACCGAACATGGGACCGGACTTGGCAAGTTCGGTCGGGCTAAATTTTCAAAGGGAAGAAACTCTCGGGAATAGACCGAACATGCGACCGAACTTACAAGGTCGGTCGGAGTAGAAAATTTTGACGGAAATGTGTTCTGGAATCGACCGAACTTGGGTAAGTTCGGTCGGTAAGGTCGGTCGGACCTAAACTTGTAAAAAAAAAACAGAAAAGAATGTGACTAATGTAGTTAACCCTAGGGTGTATAATGAAGGTAACCTAGGGTAAGATAGACATTAAAACATGTCATACAATCATGTTAAATACTTAGTAAGTTTGAAGTTAAATAAATAATTAACCGACGTTATTAACTATGTATAGGAGTGACCTACGGAGGAAACCAAACGAGGCAAGGACCAAGGTATGGTTTTCTTGCAGTCTGTTGCCTACCGGTTTACACCGGCTTGTGTGTTGTATGTTTTTCTGTGTGTTTATGACGTTATAAGATCTAAACATGTAATGAGTTTACAGTTGTTCATATAATTGTGATGTTATGATGTGACTCTCTTCCCTTGGGTGTGACTAACATGACTTACCACTTATTGTGTATTGGTTGTTAAGTTCCACTATGAACTTCTAACAAGTGTTAACTGGGAAGTGAGGAATCCGGTTGTCCGGTCATGCATGTAAGTTAAGAGAAGATATCTGAATCAGATTCGACTCTTATGTTGTTAAGATTGTTCTCCTTAATTTGGCGTTCGATCTCCCGCTAGCTTCCTCCAAAGCTTACCTATTCTGACTTATGATCGGTTTAGTGGGAACATGTGTTTGTGTGGTGTGTTCGGGTCACTAAATCCGAACCATCTGTGACTTAAGTTACTCGTTCGACTAACAGAACGGTAATGAGTGTGTATAACGAGCTTAACATGAGGGTGAATCATTCTCTAGGCTCTTGTGTTATTTGACCCTTGTGGTTTGTTATTGTGGAACGAAGATCCACGTGTATGTGATGTTGTGCTATGCACTATTGATGCTATGCCACATGTTATGTTATGTATATAAATGAATGCCATGTTATCATGACAATTAGTTGCGCGTATCCCGGTAGCCGATGGGCTGCGCGTTAACCATACCAGCCAAGGGTTGCTGACCCCCTCGGGGGATCCATATTTCTTTTACTGCAGGATGAGGATCGAAGAAGCGGAGTGGCTCTAGATCCTAGGATGTGGTTTACTTTTGTATACTTTTGGATGTTGGCCCGGGATGCGCCTGTGCTCCCGTGGCGTGATATATTTGGTTGTGACAGTTAACAGTGGTGTGACAGTGAAGGACTTATGTACACTCGGTATTGTATATATGTATTTATGGTTTAGTTTATGCTCGGGAGTCTGATCATCAGACCGGTACACTTGTATTTATTCTGCCTTGTCAACCACGTGGGTGGTTGACGGCGTTGTAGCACCGAGGCGTTAGTTGCTGTTTAGTTATTTATTTCCGCTGCGATTTCGTTTAGTTCATGTGCGTAGTAGGGGTGTTACAAAAAGTGGTATCAGAGCGAAGTATCGCTCTGATGACTAGAATACCGAGCTTAGGAATATACCGAGTTAGGAAACCTAACTACAGTTACTTCAGTGAACGTTATGGAAGGTTAACCACTAACTAAGTGTGGAGAAACCTAACTGTCGGGAAGCGTTACAACCGTTGGACGATAAGTGTGCAAGCATATTGCTAATGATTATTCATGTGAATACAGATGGCAGGTAGACCGCGTGGTAGAGGCCGCGGAAGTGGTACTAGTGATGCGGGTGACCAGGGAGAGACACTACGGCTCAGGTTATGGCTGAGGCTGTAGCAGCCGCTGTAGCCCAGATGGTACCCCAGCTTGTAGCTGCGATACAGCAGGGGCAGATGCCCGGAGTTCAACCACCACCGCCACCGCCACGAGAGACCAATTGGGTCAAGGCATTGGCAGACCTGAGACCCCCTTCATTTCATGGGGAGACCGACCCACGTAAGCTGGAGGCGTACATCTCCGAGTTGGAGACCGCCTACGAGACCTTGGCTGTACCTGCAGAGGCTAAGGTCCGTCTTGCCGCTTACTACCTGAAGGGTTCGGCACAGAACTGGTGGAAGCTTGTGAGAGAGGACCGGATGGCGGATCCTCAGTTTGGATGGAGGGAGTACACGGCTCTGCTGCGAGCCAAATACTACCCTGTGCACGTTCAAGAGGCCAAGCGCCTGGAGCTGGATAGTCTGAGACAGGGGGACAAGGTGTCGGTTGATGAGTATTACACTGCATTCACCGGCCTTGTCCACCTGTTACCGGACCTGGGATACTCGAACCGGGTGCTGGTAAACCGTTTCTATAACGGTCTCAGCCACCGTCTTCGCTATGGGATGGGGCCAGCTGAGTATACTACCTTGCAGGTAATTTAAATAAAGAGTGATGTGAATATGGTAGTCTACAAGTGAGTATTAATGTGAGTTTGTGAGTATGTATTGCGGGGCATGACTGACCATCCCAAATTCAGGAGTGCTATCATGCCGCTGCTAAGGTGGAGATCACCGTCCGTCTGAGGGACGAGGAGAATGCGCACAAGCGCAAGGCCACGAGCGAGGGCCAGAGTCCGCAGGGGTACGGGGGAGGAAAGAAGAAGAAGAAACCCTATCCCCAGCCCCAGAAGAGTCAGCACCAGGGTGACAAGGGCCAAGCCCAAACCACCACAGCTGAGGAGCCACTGAAGCTCACATATGCTTATGCGGCGAAGCCCCTACGCTCTTACCCACCTAAGGGTAATTATTTAATCTTGTGTGATAAGTTGAAGTGTATGTTGATAAATTGTGAGACAAGTATTGATGGTGTATTGTGATAGCACCTAGCACGGGCTCTGGACCGGAGCGCCACTATTACTGTAAGTGGTGCAATGGAGACCACCCCGGCAAGGACTGCAAGGGAAATGAGGTGCAGTGTCGCTACTGCGAGAAGTGGGGTCACCGTGACCACGAGTGTTACCGGAACCCCAACAGCAGAGTTAACAAGCCCAGAGGGCAGTGGAAGGGTAAGGCCACAGCAGCTATTGATGGCCCGAAGACGGCTAACCAGCCACCCACAGATCAGAGGCATACTGATTCCCAGAAGGGGAAGGGGTCGGGACCTAGCAAGGCCGCCCTGAATGTGGTGGACCGGTCTGAGGCGCCAGGGCCCTCTTCTAGACCAGGTACCGCCTAAACTGTTGAATGTAATAAGTGATTGCATACCGCATTTCATGCATGTGTGTATTAATGAGTCCAAGCGTATTATCATGTAAGTAAAGAGTTAAAGTATAGTGTGAAAGACACCTAATTAATAATCTAAACTTAAAGGAACCTTCAATATATGTTATCCAATCCCACCCACACCAAACCCTGAAGAAACCACCATCAACATCACCGACTTTCCAATGGAGCAATGTCAGGTTATCCAGCCAGGTATGATACTTTTAAATGGATACCTGACACCGGAAGCACAAATCCATGTCATCAGACGATGCGACGAACTTGGAGCTAAACCTGGAGGTTTCTACACACCTGAATATCCGAACGGATCAAGAATGCAATTGAAGATGATGTGCATGGGTAAGGACTGGAACCCTTACACCAAGTCATATCAAGAAGTGCGAGCTGAAGATGGAGCAACAGTACCAAGTATACCTGAGGAGTTCCGTGCGGTCGTTAATCACGCCGTGGGAATTGCTCAACAAGTTGAAACGGATCAATTCCAAATGTGAAAGCAGATTTGTGTATTGTGAACTTCTACCAAAAGGTGGACGGTTAGGTTTACACCAAGATAAGGACGAGTCACCCGAGTCTCTAAGTAAGGGAGTTCCCGTGGTGTCTTGGTCCATTGGTGATACCGCAGTGTTTGTGTATGGCGAGCAGAAGCGTGCTGATCTCGCAAGGAAGTTAATACTAAAGTCAGGAGATGTGCTAGTTATGGGTGGGCAGTCAAGGATGCTATACCATGGCATCAGGAAGATCAAACTGAATACCGCACCGTCGGCAGTGATCAATGCCCACACATGAAACCCGGACGTTTGAATTTGACCTTCAGACAATTTAAAGCCTTGTATAATTCTGTAATGTGTTAAGCCAGTATATGTTAAGGAAGTTATGTATGTGTTAAGTTATATCAACCATGTAAACCAACAATGTTGTAAAGAGAAGGTGTTAATGAATAAAGTGGAGTTATTGAAGTATATCAACCGTGTTGTTACCCAGTACTTATTAGTTTGCCAATGAATTAGGCTGTGCACTCGGAACGGGAGGTACACTGAGTGTCTGCAATGAGGCAGAAGCCGGCAAGAGCGGCACAATCCTCACCGGTACCTTTCCAGTGAATGGCGTGGATGCATCGATCTTGTTCGACTCTGGAGCCTCACACACATTTATTTCGCTATCTTTTGCGAAGAGGCTGGGGTTAGATGGAGATGAGATGCCAGACTTCTTGGTCACTCTCCCATCGAAAGAGCGGATCAGGTGTACCCGCTACCACCGAGATGCTGTTGTACGAATCAGAGGTGAAGAGTTTCCGATCGACTTGATAGAGTTCGACGGACTTGGATTTGATGTGATTGTCGGGATGAACTGGTTGGAGCGGTACAAGGGCAGAATCCTGTGTGCCGAGCATCGACTGCTTCTTCGGAGTCCATCTGGGGTTACCATATCATACCGCCAGAGGCCCAGGGAGCCTTCGACTCAGATCATCACCGCCATGGCCATGTATCGTGAGTTACGACGAGGGAGTGATGTATACCTCTGCTATGTCCAGGACATAGAGAGAGACCCTGAGTTTAGCCCAGATGTGCCGGTAGTGTCGGAGTTCCCTGATGTATTTCCTAAGGAACTGCCGGGCATGCCGCCAGCACGAGAGGTTGAGTTTGAGATCGACTTAGTTCCGGGCACTGGACCCATTGCGAAAGCACCTTACCGTATGGCTCCCGCAGAGATGACAGAGCTCAAGGAGCAGCTGAGAGACCTACTTGACAAGGGCTTTATCCGCCCTAGTGTTTCACCATGGGGAGCGCCGGTCTCTTCGTGAAGAAGAAGGACGGTAGCCTCCGCCTGTGTATTGACTATCGAGAGCTGAATGCTGTTACGGTGAAGAACCGTTACCCTTTACCACGCATCGACGATCTATTTGATCAGCTGAGGGGAGCATCAGTATTCTCCAAGATAGACCTACGTTCCGGATACCATCAGATTGCCATCCGTGATAGTGATATCGAAAAGACAGTTCAGAACTAGGTATGGGCATATGAGTTCACAGTTATGCCGTTTGGCTTGTCAAATGCACCAGCTAAGTTCATGGACTTAATGAACCGCTTGTTCCAAGATCAGTTGGACAATCTGTGGTAGTCTTCATCGATGATATTCTTGTGTATTCGAAATCAAAAGGTGAGCACGAAAGCCACCTGAGAAATGTGTTACAAACATTGAGGAGGAATCAGTTGTATGCAAAGTTTTCGAAATGTGAATTTTGGTTGAACCAAGTGTCCTTTCTTGGACATGTGATTTCTGAGGCCGGGATCGCTGTTGATCCGGCAAAGATAGATGCAGTGCGCACCTGGCCTAGGCCGAAGACAGTCACTGATATCAGGAGCTTCCTCGGTCTAGCAGGTTATTATAGGAGGTTTGTGAAGGACTTCTCCAGTGTCTCGAAGCCGATGACTTCCTTAATGAAGAAGGATGCACCATTCGAGTGGACAGTCGACTGTGAGAGTTCTTTCACGAGTCTCAAGGATGCTCTGACATCTGCACCAGTCCTGACTATACCAGACGGTCCAGATGGTTTTGAGGTCTACTGCGACGCATCAGGTAGAGGTATGGGTTGTGTATTGATGCAACACGGGAAGGTCGTAGCATACGCCTCCCGTCAGCTGAAGAAGCATGAGGAGAACTACCGTACACGACTTAGAATTGGGTGCCATTGTCTTCGCATTGAAGATATGGCGACATTATTTGTATGGGGTAAGTGTGACAATCTATTCTGACCACAAAAGCTTAAAGTACTTGTTCACTCAGAAGGAGTTGAACATGAGGCAAAGAAGGTGGGTTGAATTTCTGAATGACTACGATATTAATCTGCAATATAAAGAGGGTAAGGCAAATGTGGTAGCTGACGCATTGAGTCGCCGAGCACTCTCTCCATTCGCTAGTCTCTCATACTGGCTTGGTTGAAGAGGTGCGGAGTGCTCAGATGACGGATCAGTATATGCTGGAGATCCGGCAGAAGCTTATTGATGGCACATTCGAGGGTCAGAAGTACGACTTCAGACTCCACGATGATGACCTGATTAGGCTGAATGGCCGATTGTGTATACCTAGGAGTAGCGCTGAGTTGAAGGAGCGCATATTGAGTGAATCCCATTGTTCTACTACTTCGATTCACCCCGGAGCTTCAAAGATGTATAAGGTATGAAAAGATATTTTTGGTGGACTGGAATGAAAAAAGATGTAAGTGATTATGTGTTGAGGTGTCTCACTTGCCAGAAGGTCAAGTTTGAGCACCGACGGCCTGGTGGTATGGTACAGCCAATGCCAGTGCCTGAGTGGAAGTTCCATGATATCTCCATGGACTTTGTAGTAGGGCTTCCGCCTACAAGGGGAGGTCTGAATATGATATGGGTTGTAGTTGACCGACTGACCAAGGTGGCCCGATTCATTCCGATGAAGGACACTGGAAAGTGGCAAGATTGGCAGAACTCTTTGATAAAGAAATTGTAAGACATCATGGTGTACCGAAAACGATTGTATCTGACAGAGATACCAGATTCTTATCCAGATATTGGAAGTCTACACGAGAGGCATTGGGTACTGAACTGAAATTGAGTACAGCATTTCACCCACAGACCGATGGTCAGAGTGAGCGCACCATTCAGACACTTGAGGATATGCTACGTGCTTGTGCACTTGACTTTCAGACCAGCTGGATTGATAAGTTACATCTGATCGAGTTTAGTTACAACAACAGTTACCACGCTTCGATCAAGATGTCTCCCTTCCAGGCCTTGTACGGTAGACCATGCCGCACGCCATTATGCTGGGATGAGTCGAGTGAGACGGTCATTATAGGACCAGAGTATCTTGAACAAGTTCAGGCAGAAGTTCGCCAGATCCGGGCTAACATGAAGGCAGCTCAGGATAGACAGAAGTCGTACGCAGATGTGCGCAGACGTGACCTGGAGTTCGCCGTGGGCGATCAGGTATTTTTGAGAGTATCCCCCATGAAGGGAGTATTTCGTTTTGGCCAGAAGGGCAAGTTGAGCCCAAAATATGGGGCCTTATGTTGTGACGGAGCGGATCGGCCCGGTAGCCTATAGACTAGACCTACCCGCCGAGCTGGGCAAGGTACATGATGTATTTCATGTGTCCCAGTTGAAGAAGTATATGTCTCATCCGTCTCATGTGCTTCAGCCTGAAAGGCTAACCTTAGAGCCGACCATGCGATCAGTGGAGACTCCGGTACGGATTCTGGATACTAAGACTCGAGACACTCGCCATAAGTCGTGAGACTGGTGAAAGTTCTTTGGTCTAACCAGGACGTTGAGGAGGCCACTTGGGAGCTGGAAGATAAGATGAAGGCGAAGTACCCGTCATTGTTTACTTCTTAGTGTTATGTGTATAGGGTACGGGGCGTACCCCTTTTAAGGGGGGTAGAGCCGTTTCGGTTATGTGTGTACGACGTGTATTTGAATACATCGTCTATGTTATGTTGTTATGTTACAGACCGTTGTGTCTGAATGATGTGAATGATGTTGTATGGACCTTGTGTCCAATGTTATGTAAGTATGTTGTTAATGATGTATGGAAGTATTGTTTATAAGTATTCCCGTGTTCTAATATTTAGGATATGTGGAAGTATGAACTTTGAGGGCAAAGTTCTTTTAAGGGGGGTAGATTGAAATACCCCAAACCTTAATATATTGTTTAAACACTTAAATATGGTGTATTAAGACTAAAAAGAGTCTTAGAAACATTAGTAAATAAATTTAAACAAAAGAAAACACAAGATGTGCTTTAAGGTCAATAAAGGCCAAAATGTGCTCTAAGCTTGGGATAAACTTGGTTAAGACCTAATGAACTTACCAAGACCTCATTTATACACTAATGAACATATTAAACCAATTACCAAAGAAAACCAAGCTTGAAAACAAGTTTAAACACAAAATGTGCTTTAAGGAGTCTTAAAGCACATTTTTGAAAAATTGTCTTGTAAATGAGTTTTGAGTGGCTAGTTGTCCATCATTACTCTTAAATATATATGTGTACTATATAATATCACATTTGGATGTCTATATCAATGGGAAATCAAAAATTTCACTTCTATGTGCCTTGTTTTCATGAATAGTGATTTTTATAAGCTATTTTGTAACATATGTTGTATAAGTAATTAAATTGACAAATAAAGACTATAATACCCTCACATTACTATTGGGGGCCGGTTTTTAAGGTTGGTGACACACCACCCTTGTTAGCTTGTTAAGAAATAAATAAGACTACTTAAGTACCTTTTTACTTTATAAAGTATAAATATCTTCAAAAGCAAATTCTATCTCATTCTCTCATTTCTTTCCTTGTATTCACACGGCTCCACACCTTCTTCTTCCTTCTCTTCACGGTAATACCACACCACCACCATTAAACCTCTTCTTTGATCTCTTGTAAAATCTAGCTCACTTGTCCAAATCAAAAACAAAACACCACCAATCTCTTCTCTCATCAAGCTCTTCATTTCTATCTTCTTAAAATTCCAAGACCACCATTTCGGTGCCATGGAGTTCCACCATTGAAGGAGCTTGAGCTTGTATTTTTACATATTGTTACTCTCCTTTGCTTCTAGGTAAGGAATCTCAAATAAAAACTTCATTTCCTTCATGTTTTTTGTTGTGACCGAAAATACATATTGAAGGAGCTCTTTGTGTGACTTTGTTCTAGCTTCATTCCAACTCTTCATGGACTAGGTGGAGTCCTCTCTTGTTAGATATTCAAACTCTCTTCAAAGATCAAGGTAAAACAACTACATTAATGTTTTTGAAACAATGTAAAATTAGGGTTTACAATGGATGAAGCTTATAGCTTGAATACTCATAATGTTTGTATATTGTTTAGAACTTGTCAAAGAATCAAATACCCTACCGGTTTTTAAAGGAAACAAGAAAGAAGTTTGGAAAAAGAGGTAAATCTACTAACCTAATGTTGTTTAATGCCTTAGGAGAAATGAGCTTATAATGCTTGTTAAAACTACCTAAAGAGCAAATGGTGAATGACTTAGTAAAGTGTTCTCAAGAGCTTAGTAAAAGGCATATGTGTTGTTGAGTGTATTTGCAGGTTAAAGGCAAATATATTGTGGAAATTCAGTGTTTATGATTTATGCATCTTAAGGGCCTAAGAGCCATGTCATTTAAGGGCCTAAGTGCCATGCAATTTAAATTATGCACTATATTGTGATGTAGTGCTTTATGAGTGGAGTTTGTGTCTAATGAGTGCTTGATGGATTTTTAGTGTTCTTGGTTGGTTGTTGGTAAAAACAATGTGTTTTGGTTTAGCAATGTTCTGGGAGAACCTATGTCGAAATTTAGGTAATAAATGTGAAGTTCTAGGAGTTTAAAATGAGTTTGATAAGTTAAGGAGTATTTAGAATGGTTAGGTGTTTTCCTTGTGAAAGAAACATGCATTAAGGTGATTTAAGATGTGAGAAGGACTTAGGCATGAGCTTGAGGTTTTAGTATGTACCAAAGTCATTTTGGACTTAGGTAAAGACTTAGGCAACTTTGGTAAAATAAGGAGAAAGTGTGAACTTTAAAAGGATTTCAAGAATGACATAAGGAGTTAGTTGTGATAAATGATGCTTGGGAGATGATGTTAAAATGAGGAGAAAGCATTTGGATAGTAGTAATCATAGGTATGAAATACCATTGGGAAAACTAAGGAGAAAATAACATAAGTGTTAAGGAATTTTACAAGGAAATAAGTAAAGGCTTAAGGAATTAGAAAATGAGTTTTATGAGTGTTTAAGGATGTCTTAAGGTGTTTGAAGTGCCTAAATGAGGTTAGGGTGTACTAGGATATATGGGGTGAAGTTTGGAGTTGAATGTGAAAAGGAAAACAAGGGTCTGGGCCAGACCGAACTTGCGACCGAATGCAAGGTCGGTCGAGCCCAGTTTACCCTGCGAGAATTGGCTTCTGGAATGGACCGACCTTGGGGACCGGACTTGCAAGGTCGGTCGGGCTTGTATTTGTGTACGGATTGAGTTACTGGAATCGACGCGAACATGGGACCGGACTTGGCAAGTTCGGTCGGGCTAAATTTTCAAAGGGAAGAAACTCTCGGGAATAGACCGAACATGCGACCGAACTTACAAGGTCGGTCGGAGTAGAAAATTTTGACGGAAATGTGTTCTGGAATCGACCGAACTTGGGTAAGTTCGGTCGGTAAGGTCGGTCGGACCTAAACTTGTAAAAAAAAACAGAAAAGAATGTGACTAATGTAGTTAACCCTAGGGTGTATAATGAAGGTAACCTAGGGTAAGATAGACATTAAAACATGTCATACAATCATGTTAAATACTTAGTAAGTTTGAAGTTAAATAAATAATTAACCGACGTTATTAACTAGTATAGGAGTGACCTACGGAGGAAACCAAACGAGGCAAGGACCAAGGTATGGTTTTCTTGCAGTCTGTTGCCTACCGGTTTACACCGGCTTGTGTGTTGTATGTTTTTCTGTGTGTTTATGACGTTATAAGATCAAACATGTAATGAGTTTACAGTTGTTCATATAATTGTGATGTTATGATGTGACTCTCTTCCCTTGGGTGTGACTAACATGACTTACCACTATTGTGTATTGGTTGTTAAGTTCCACTATGAACTTCTAACAAGTGTTAACGGGAAGTGAGGAATCCGGTTGTCCGGTCATGCATGTAAGTTAAGAGAAGATATCTGAATCAGATTCGACTTATGTTGTTAAGATTGTTCTCCTTAATTTGGCGTTCGATCTCCCGCTAGCTTCCTCCAAAGCTTACCTATTCTGACTTATGATCGGTTTAGTGGGAACATGTGTTTGTGTGGTGTGTTCGGGTCACTAAATCCGAACCATCTGACTTAAGTTACTCGTTCGACTAACAGAACGGTAATGAGTGTGTATAACGAGCTTAACATGAGGGTGAATCATTCTCTAGGCTCTTGTGTTATTTGACCCTTGTGGTTTGTTATTGTGGAACGAAGATCCATTGTGTATGTGATGTTGTGCTATGCACTATTGTTGCTATGCCACATGTTATGTTATTATATAAATGAATGCCATGTTATCATGACAATTAGTTGCGCGTATCCCGGTAGCCGATGGGCTGCGCGTTAACCATACCAGCCAAGGGTTGCTGACCCCCTCGGGGGATCCATATTCTTTTACTGCAGGATGAGGATCGAAGAAGCGGAGTGGCTCTAGATCCTAGGATGTGGTTTACTTTTGAGTACTTTTGGGATGTTGGCCGGGATGCGCCTGTGCTCCCGTGGCGTGATATATGTTTGGTTGTGACAGTTTACAGTGAGTTTAAACAGTGAAGGATTATGTATACTCGGTATTGTATATAATGTATTATGGTTAGTTTTTATGCTCGGGAGTCTGATCATCAGACCGGTACACTTGTATTTATTCTGCCTTGTCAACCCGTGGGTGGTTGACGGCGTTGTAGCAACGAAGCGTTAGTTGCTGTTTAGTATTATTTCCGCTGCGATTTCATTTAGTATGGTCAGTAGGGGTGTACAAAAAGTGTCGGGTACCAGAGCGAAGTATCGCTCTGATGACTAGAATACCGAGCTTAGGATATACCGAGTTAGGAAACCTAACTACAGTTCACTTCAGTGAACGTTATGGAAGGGTTAACCACTAACTAAGTGTGGAGAAACCTAACTGTCGGGAAGCGTTACAAACCGTTGGACCGATAAGTGTGCAAGATATTGCTAATGATTATTCATGTGAATAAGATGGCAGGTAGACCGCGTGGTAGAGGCCGCGAAGTGGTTACTAGTGATGGGGTGACCAGGGCGAGAGCCACTACGGCTCAGGTTATGGGCTGAGGCTGTAGCAGCCGCTGTAGCCCAGATGGTACCCAACTTGTAGCTGCGATACAGGGGGCAGATGCCCGGGATTTCACCACCACCGCCACCGCCACGGAGACCATGGGTAAAGGCATTGGCAGACCTGAGACCCCCTTCATTTCATGGGTAGGACCGACCCACGTAAGTTGGAGCGTACATCTCAAGTTGGAGACCGCCTACGAGACCTTGGTTTGTACCTGCAGAGGCTAAGGGCCGTCGTGTTGCTTATACCTGAAGGGTGTAGGCCAGAACTGGTGGAAGCTTGTGAGAGAGGACCGGATGGCGGATCCTCAGTTTGGATGGAGGGAGTACACGGCTCTGCGCGAGCCAAATACTACCCGTGGACGTTCAAGAGGCCAAGCGCCTGGAGCTGGATAGTCTGAGACAGGGGGACAAGGTGTCGGTTGATGAGTATTACACTGCATTCACCGGCCTGTCCACCTGTTACCGGACCTGGGATACTCGAACCGGGTGCTGGTAAACCGTTTCTATAACGGTCTCAGCCACCGTCTTCGCTATGGGATGGGGCCAGCTGAGTATACTACCTTGCAGGTAATTTAAATAAAGAGTGATGTGAATATGGGTAGTCTACAAGTGAGTATTAATGTGAGTTTGTGAGTATGTATTGCGGGGCATGACTGACCATCCAAATTCAGGAGTGCTATCATGCCGCTGCTAAGGTGGAGATCACCGTCCGTCTGAGGGACGAGGAGAATGCGCACAAGCGCAAGGCCACGAGCGAGGGCCAGAGTCCGCAGGGGTACGGGGGAGGAAAGAAGAAGAAGAAACCTATCCCCAGCCCCAGAAGAGTCAGCACCAGGGTGACAAGGGCCAAGCCCAAACCACCACAGCTGAGGAGCCACTGAAGCTCACATATGCTTATGCGGCGAAGCCCCTACGCTCTTACCCACCTAAGGGTAATTATTTAATCTTGTGTGATAAGTTGAAGTGTATGTTGATAAATTGTGAGACAAGTATTGATGGTGTATTGTGATAGCAGCTAGCACGGGCTCTGGACCGGAGCGCCACTATTACTGTAAGTGGTGCAATGGAGACCACCCCGGCAAGGACTGCAAGGGAAATGAGGTGCAGTGTCGCTACTGCGAGAAGTGGGGTCACCGTGACCACGAGTGTTACCGGAACCCCAACAGCAGAGTTAACAAGCCCAGGGCAGTGGAAGGGTAAGGCCACAGCAGCTATTGATGGCCGAAGACGGCTAACCAGCCACCCACAGATCAGAGGCATACTGATTCCCAGAAGGGGAAGGGGTCGGGACCTAGCAAGGCCGCCCTGAATGTGGTGGACCGGTCTGAGGCGCCAGGGCCCTCTTCTAGACCAGGTACCGCCTAAACTGTTGAATGTAATAAGTGATTGCATACCGCATTTCATGCATGTGTGTATTAATGAGTCCAAGCGTATTATCATGTAAGTAAAGAGTTAAAGTATAGTGTGAAAGACACCTAATTAATAATTCTAAACTTAAAGGAACCTTCAATATATGTTATCCAATCCCACCCACACCAAACCCTGAAGAAACCACCATCAACATCACCGACTTTCCAATGGAGCAATGTCAGGTTATCCAGCCAGGTATGATACTTTTAAATGGATACCTGACACCGGAAGCACAAATCCATGTCATCAGACGATGCGACGAACTTGGAGCTAAACCTGGAGGTTTCTACACACCTGAATATCCGAACGGATCAAGAATGCAATTGAAGATGATGTGCATGGGTAAGGACTGGAACCCTTACACCAAGTCATATCAAGAAGTGCGAGCTGAAGATGGAGAGCAACAGTACCAAGTATACCTGAGGAGTTCCGTGCGGTCGTTAATCACGCCGTGGGAATTGCTCAACAAGTTGAAACGGATTCAATTCCAAATGTGAAAGCAGATTTGTGTATTGTGAACTTCTACCAGAAAGGTGGACGGTTAGGTTTACACCAAGATAAGGACGAGTCACCCGAGTCTCTAAGTAAGGGAGTCCCGTGGTGTCTTGGTCCATTGGTGATACCGCAGTGTTGTGTATGGCGAGCAGAAGCGTGCTGATCTCGCAAGGAAGTTAATACTAAAGTCAGGAGATGTGTAGTTATGGGTGGGCAGTCAAGGATGCTATACCATGGCATCAGGAAGATCAAACTGAATACCGCACCGTCGGCAGTGATCAATGCCACACACATGAAACCGGACGTTTGAATTTGACCTTCAGACAATTTTAAAGCCTTGTATAATTCTGTAATGTGTTAAGCCAGTATATGTTAAGGAGTTACGTATGTGTTAAGTTATATCAACCATGTAAACCAACAATGTTGTAAAGAGAAGGTGTTAATGAATAAAGTGGAGTTATTGAAGTATATCAACCGTGTTGTTACCCAGTACTTATTAGTTTGCCAATGAATTAGGCTGTGCACTCGGAACGGGAGGTACACTGAGTGTCTGCAATGAGGCAGAAGCCGGCAAGAGTGGCACAATCCTCACCGGTACCTTTCCAGTGAATGGCGTGGATGCATCGATCTTGTTCGACTCTGGAGCCTCACACACATTTATTTCGCTATCTTTTGCGAAGAGGCTGGGGTTAGATGGAAGAGATGCCAGACTTCTTGGTCACTCTCCCATCGAAAGAGCGGATCAGGTGTACCCGCTACCACCGAGATGCTGTTGTGCGAATCAGAGGTGAAGAGTTTCCGATCGACTTGATAGAGTTCGACGGACTTGGTTTGATGTGATTGTCGGGATGAACTGGTTGGAGCGGTACAAGGGCAGATCCTGTGTGCCGAGCATCGACTGCTTCTTCGGAGTCCATCTGGGGTTACATATCATACCGCCAGAGGCCCAGGGAGCCTTCGACTCAGATCATCACCGCCATGGCCATGTATCGTGAGTTACGACGAGGGAGTGATGTATACCTCTGCTATGTCCAGGACATAGAGAGAGACCCTGAGTTTAGCCCAGATGTGCCGGTAGTGTCGGAGTTTCCTGATGTATTTCCTAAGGAACTGCCGGGCATGCCGCCAGCACGAGAGGTTGAGTTTGAGATGACTTAGTTCCGGGCACTGGACCCATTGCGAAAGCACCTTATCGTATGGCTCCAGCAGAGATGACAGAGCTCAAGGAGCAGCTGAGAGACCTACTCGACAAGGGCTTTATCCGCCCTAGTGTTTCACCATGGGGAGCGCCGGTCCTCTTCGTGAAGAAGAAGGACGGTAGCCTCCGCCTGTGTATTGACTATCGGAGCTGAATGCTGTTACGGTGAAGAACCGTTACCCTTTACCACGCATCGACGATCTATTTGATCAGCTGAGGGGAGCATCAGTATTCTCCAAGATAGACTACGTTCCGGATACCATCAGATTGCCATCCGTGATAGTGATATCGAAAAGACAGCATTCAGAACTAGGTATGGGCATTATGAGTTCACAGTTATGCCGTTTGGCTTGTCAAATGCACCAGCTAAGTTCATGGACTTAATGAACCGCTTGTTCCAAGATCAGTTGGACAAGTCTGTGGTAGTCTTCATCGATGATATTCTTGTGTATTCAAATCAAAGGTGAGCACGAAAGCCACCTGAGAAATGTGTTACAAACATTGAGAGAGGAATCAGTTGTATGCAAAGTTTTCGAAATGTGAATTTTGGTTGAACCAAGTGTCCTTTCTTGGACATGTGATTTCTGAGGCCGGGATCGCTGTTGATCCGGCAAAGATAGATGCAGTGCGCACCTGGCCTAGGCCGAAGACAGTCACTGATATCAGGAGCTTCCTCGGTCTAGCAGGTTATTATAGGAGGTTTGTGAAGGACTTCTCCAGTGTCGAAGCCGATGACTTCCTTAATGAAGAAGGATGCACCATTCGAGGGACAGTCGACTGTGAGAGTTCTTTCACGAGTCTCAAGGATGCTCTGACATCTGCACCAGTCCTGACTATACCAGACGGTCCAGATGGTTTTGAGGTACTGCGACGCATCAGGTAGAGGTATGGGTTGTGTATTGATGCAACACGGGAAGGTCGTAGCATACGCCTCCCGTCAGCTGAAGAAGCATGAGGAGAACTACCCTACCACGACTTAGAATTGGGTGCCATTGTCTTCGCATTGAAGATATGGCGACATTATTTGTATGGGGTAAGTGTGACAATCTATTCTGACCACAAAAGCTTAAAGTACTTGTTCACTCAGAAGGAGTTGAACATGAGGCAAAGAAGGTGGGTTGAATTTCTGAATGACTACGATATTAATCTGCAATATAAAGAGGGTAAGGCAAATGTGGTAGCTGACGCATTGAGTCGCCGAGCACACTCTCTCCATTCGCTAGTCTCTCATACTGGCTTGGTTGAAGAGGTGCGGAGTGCTCAGATGACGATCAGTATATGCTGGAGATCCGGCAGAAGCTTATTGATGGCACATTCGAGGGTCAGAAGTACGACTTCAGACTCCACGATGATGACCTGATTAGGCTGAATGGCCGATTGTGTATACCTAGGAGTAGCGCTGAGTTGAAGGAGCGCATATTGAGTGAATCCCATTGTTCTACTACTTCGATTCACCCGGAGCTTCAAAGATGTATAAGGTATGAAAAGTATTTTTGGTGGACTGGAATGAAAAAAGATGTAAGTGATTATGTGTTGAGGTGTCTCACTTGCCAGAAGGTCAGTTTGAGCACCGACGGCCTGGTGGTATGGTACAGCCAATGCCGGTGCCTGAGTGGAAGTTCCATGATATCTCCATGGACTTTGTAGTAGGGCTTCCGCCTACAAGGGGAGGTCTGAATATGATATGGGTTGTAGTTGACCGACTGACCAAGGTGGCCCGATTCATTCCGATGAAGGACACTTGGAAAGTGGCAAGATTGGCAGAATTCTTTGATAAAGAAATTGTAAGACATCATGGCGTACCGAAAACGATTGTATCTGACAGAGATACCAGATTCTTATCCAGATATTGGAAGTCTACACGAGAGGCATTGGGTACTGAACTGAAATTGAGTACAGCATTTCACCCACAGACCGATGGTCAGAGTGAGCGCACCATTCAGACACTTGAGGATATGCTACGTGCTTGTGCACTTGACTTTCAGACCAGCTGGATTGATAAGTTACATCTGATCGAGTTAGTTACAACAACAGTTACCACGCTTCGATCAAGATGTCTCCCTTCCAGGCCTTGTACGGTAGACCATGCCGCACGCCATTATGCTGGGATGAGTCGAGTGAGACGGTCATTATAGGACCAGAGTATCTTGAACAAGTTCAGGCAGAAGTTCGTCAGATCCGGGCTAACATGAAGGCACTCAGGATAGACAAAAGTCGTACGCAGATGTGCGCAGACGTGACCTGGAGTTCGCCGTGGGCGATCAGGTATTTTTAAGAGTATCCCTCATGAAGGGAGTATTTCGTTTTGGCCAGAAGGGCAAGTTGAGCCCAAAATATGTAGGGCCTTATGTTGTGACGGAGCGGATCGGCCCGGTAGCCTATAGACTAGACCTACCCGCCGAGCTGGGCAAGGTACATGATGTATTTCATGTGTCCCAGTTGAAGAAGTATATGTCTCATCCGTCTCATGTGCTTCAGCCTGAAAGGCTAACCTTAGAGCCGACCATGCGATCAGTGGAGACTCCGGTACGGATTCTGGATACTAAGACTCGAGACACTCGCCATAAGTCCGTGAGACTGGTGAAAGTTCTTTGGTCTAACCAGGACGTTGAGGAGGCCACTTGGGAGCTGGAAGATAAGATGAAGGCGAAGTACCCGTCATTGTTTACTTCTTAGTTTATGTGTATAGGGTACGGGGCGTACCCCTTTTTAAGGGGGGTAGAGCCGTTTCGGTTATGTGTGTACGACGTGTATTTGAATACATCGTCTATGTTATGTTGTTATGTTACAGACCGTTGTGTCTGAATGATGTGGATGTTGTATGGACCTTGTGTCCAATGTTATGTAAGTATGTTGTTAATGATGTATGGAAGTATTGTTTATAAGTATTCCCGTGTTCTAATATTTAGGATATGTGGAAGTATGAACTTTGAGGGCAAAGTTCTTTTAAGGGGGGTAGATTGAAATACCCCAAACCTTAATATATTGTTTAAACACTTAAATATGGTGTATTAAGACTAAAAAGAGTCTTAGAAACATTAGTAAATAAATTTAAACAAAAGAAAACACAAGATGTGCTTTAAGGTCAATAAGGCCAAAATGTGCTCTAAGCTTGGGATAAACTTGGTTAAGACCTAATGAACTTACCAAGACCTCATTTATACACTAATGAACATATTAAACCAATTACCAAAGAAAACCAAGCTTGAAAACAAGTTTAAACACAAAATGTGCTTTAAGGAGTCTTAAAGCACATTTTTGAAAAATTGTCTTGTAAATGAGTTTTGAGTGGCTAGTGTCCATCATTACTCTTAATATATATATGTGTACTATATAATATCACATTTGGATGTCTATATCAATGGGAAATCAAAAATTTCACTTCTATGTGCCTTGTTTTCATGAATAGTGATTTTTATAAGCTATTTTGTAACATATGTTGTATAAGTAATTAAATTGACAAATAAAGACTATAATACCCTCACATTACTATTGGGGGCCGGTTTTTAAGGTTGGTGACACACCACCCTTGTTAGCTTGTTAAGAAAATAAATAAGACTACTTAAGTACCTTTTTACTTTATAAAGTATAAATATCTTCAAAAGCAAATTCTATCTCATTCTCTCATTTCTTTCCTTGTATTCACACGGCTCCACACCTCTCTTCTTCCTTCTCTTCCACGGTAATACCACACCACCACCATTAAACCTCTTCCTTGATCTCTTGTAAAATCTAGCTCACTTGTCCAAATCAAAAACAAACACCACCAATCTCTTCCTCTCATCAAGCTCTTCATTTCTATCTTCTTAAAATTCCAAGACCACCATTTCGGTGCCATGGAGTTCCACCATTGAAGGAGCTTGAGCTTGTATTTTTACATATTGTTACTCTCCTTTGCTTCTAGGTAAGGAATCTCAAATAAAAACTTCATTTCCTTCATGTTTTGTTGTGACCGAAAATACATATTGAAGGAGCTCTTTGTGTGACTTTGTTCTAGCTTCATTCCAACTCTTCATGGACTAGGTGGAGTCCTCTCTTGTTAGATATTCAAACTCTCTTCAAAGATCAAGGTAAAACAACTACATTAATGTTTTTGAAACAATGTAAAATTAGGGTTTACAATGAGATGAAGCTTATAGCTTGAATACTCATTATAATGTTTGTATATTGTTTAGAACTTGTCAAAGAATCAAATACCCTACCGGTTTTTAAAGGAAACAAGAAAGAAGTTGTTTGGAAAAGAGGTAAATCTACTAACCTAATGTTGTTTAATGCCTTAGGAGAAATGAGCTTATAATGCTTGTTAAAACTACCTAAAGAGCAAATGGTGAATGACTTAGTAAAGTGTTCTCAAGAGCTTAGTAAAAGGCATATGTGTTGTTGAGTGTATTTGCAGGTCAAAGGCAAATATATTGTGGAAATTCAGTGTTTATGATTTATGCATCTTAAGGGCCTAAGAGCCATGTCATTTAAGGGCCTAAGTGCCATGCAATTTAAATTATGCACTATATTGTGATGTAGTGCTTTATGAGTGGAGTTTGTGTCTAATAAGTGCTTGATGGATTTTTAGTGTTCTTGGTTGTTTGTTGGTAAAAACAATGTGTTTTGGTTTAGTAATGTTCTAGGAGAACCTATGTCGAAATTTAGGTAATAAATGTGAAGTTCTAGGAGTTTAAAATGAGTTTGATAAGTTAAGGAGTATTTAGAATGGTTAAGTGTTTTCCTTGTGAAAGAAACATGCATTAAGGTGATTTAAGATGTGAGAAGGACTTAGGCATGAGCTTGAGGTTTTAGTATGTACCAAAGTCATTTTGGACTTAGGTAAAGACTTAGGCAACTTTGGTAAAATAAGGAGAAAGTGTGAACTTTAAAAGGATTTCAAGAATGACATAAGGAGTTAGTTGTGATAAATGATGCTTGGGAGATGATGTTAAAATGAGGAGAAAGCATTTGGATAGTAGTAATCATAGGTATGAAATACCATTGGGAAAACTAAGGAGAAAATAACATAAGTGTTAAGGAATTTTACAAGGAAATAAGTAAAGGCTTAAGGAATTAGAAAATGAGTTTTATGAGTGTTTAAGGATGTCTTAAGGTGTGTTTGAAGTGCCTAAATGAGGTTAGGGTGTACTAGGATATATGGGGTGAAGTTTGGAGTTGAATGTGAAAAGGAAAACAAGGGTCTGGGCCAGACCGAACTTGCGACCGAACTTGCAAGGTCGGTCGAGCCCAGTTTACCCTGCGAGAATTGGCTTCTGGAATGGACCGACCTTGGGGACCGGACTTGCAAGGTCGGTCGGGCTTGTATTTTGTGTACGGATTGAGTTACTGGAATCGACCGAACATGGGACCGGACTTGGCAAGTTCGGTCGGGCTAAATTTTCAAAGGGAAGAAACTCTCGGGAATAGACCGAACATGCGACCGAACTTACAAGGTCGGTCGGAGTAGAAAATTTTGACGGAAATGTGTTCTGGAATCGACCGAACTTGGGTAAGTTCGGTCGGTAAGGTCGGTCGGACCTAAACTTGTAAAAAAAAAACAGAAAAGAATGTGACTATGTAGTTAACCCTAGGGTGTATAATGAAGGTAACCTAGGGTAAGATAGACATTAAAACATGTCATACAATCATGTTAAATACTTAGTAAGTTTGAAGTTAAATAAATAATTAACCGACGTTATTAACTATGTATAGGAGTGACCTACGGAGGAAACCAAACGAGGCAAGGACCAAGGTATGGTTTTCTTGCAGTCTGTTGCCTACCGGTTTACACCGGCTTGTGTGTTGTATGTTTTTCTGTGTGTTTATGACGTTATAAGATCTAAACATGTAATGAGTTTACAGTTGTTCATATATTGTGATGTTATGATGTGACTCTTTCCCTTGGTGTGTAACATGACTTACCACTATTGTGTATTGGTTGTTAAGTTCCACTATGAACTTCTAACAAGTGTTAACTGGGAAGTGAGGAATCCGGTTGTCCGGTCATGCATGTAAGTTAAGAGAGATATCTGAATCAGATTCGACTCTTATGTTGTTAAGATTGTTCTCCTTAATTTGGCGTTCGATCTCCCGCTAGCTTCCTCCAAAGCTTACCTATTCTGACTTATGATCGGTTTAGTGGGAACATGTGTTTGTGTGGTGTGTTCGGGTCACTAAATCCGAACCATCTGTGACTTAAGTTACTCGTTCGACTAACAGAACGGTAATGAGTGTGTTAACGAGCTTAACATGAGGGTGAATCATTCTCTAGGCTCTTGTGTTATTTGACCCTTGTGGTTTGTTATTGTGGAACGAAGATCCACTGTGTATGTGATGTTGTGCTGCACTATTGATGCTATGCCACATGTTATGTTATGTTATGTATATAAATGAATGCCATGTTATCATGACAATTAGTTGCGCGTATCCCGGTAGCCGATGGGCTGCGCGTTAACCATACCAGCCAAGGGTTGCTGACCCCCTCGGGGGATCCATATTTCTTTACTGCAGGATGAGGATCGAAGAAGCGGAGTGGCTCTAGATCCTAGGATGGTTTACTTTTGAGTACTTTTGGGATGTTGGCCCGGGATGCGCCTGTGCTCCCGTGGCGTTGTATATATTTGGTTGTGACAGTTACAGTGATGTTTAACAGTGAAGGATGTATGTATACTCGGTATTGTATATGATGTATTTATGGTTTAGTTTTATGCTCGGGAGTCTGATCATCAGACCGGTACACTTGTATTTATTCTGCCTTGTCAACCACATGGGTGGTTGACGGCGTTGTAGCACCGAAGCGTTAGTTACTGTTTAGTTATTTATTCCGCTGCGATTTCATTTAGTGTTATGTGCGTAGTAGGGGTGTTACAAAAAGTGGTATCAGAGCGAAGTATCGCTCTGATGACTAGAATACCGAGCTTAGGAATATACCGAGTTAGGAAACCTAACTACAGTTACTTCAGTGAACGTTATGGAAGGGTTAACCACTAACTAAGTGTGGAGAACCTAATTGTCGGGAAGCGTTACAACCGTTGGACCGATAAGTGTGCAAGCATATTGCTAATGATTATTCATGTGAATACAGATGGCAGGTAGACCGCGTGGTAGAGGCCGCGGAAGTGGTACTAGTGATGCGGGTGACCAGGGCGAGAGCACTACGGCTCAGGTTATGGCTGAGGCTGTAGCAGCCGCTGTAGCCCAGATGGTACCCCAGCTTGTAGCTGCGATACAGCAGGGGCAGATGCCCGGAGTTCAACCACCACCCCACCGCCACGAGAGACCAATTGGGTCAAGGCATTGGCAGACCTGAGACCCCCTTCATTTCATGGGGAGACCGACCCACGTAAGTTGGAGGCGTACATCTCCAGTTGGAGACCGCCTACGAGACCTTGGCTGTACCTGCAGAGGCTAAGGTCCGTCTTGCCGCTTACTACCTGAAGGGTTCGGCACAGAACTGGTGGAAGCTTGTGAGAGAGGACCGGATGGCGGATCCTCAGTTTGGATGGAGGGAGTACACGGCTCTGCTGCGAGCCAAATACTACCCTGTGCACGTTCAAGAGGCCAAGCGCCTGGAGCTGGATAGTCTGAGAGGGGGACAAGGTGTCGGTTGATGAGTATTACACTGCATTCACCGGCCTCGTCCACCTGTTACCGGACCTGGGATACTCGAACCGGGTGCTGGTAAACCGTTTCTATAACGGTCTCAGCCACCGTCTTCGCTATGGGATGGGGCCAGCTGAGTATACTACCTTGCAGGTAATTTAAATAAGAGTGATGTGAATATGGTAGTCTACAAGTGAGTATTAATGTGAGTTTGTGAGTATGTATTGCGGGGCATGACTGACCATCCTAAATTCAGGAGTGCTATCATGCCGCTGCTAAGGTGGAGATCACGTCCGTCTGAGGGACGAGGAGAATGCGCACAAGCGCAAGGCCACGAGCGAGGGCCAGAGTCCGCAGGGGTACGGGGGAGGAAAGAAGAAGAAGAAACCCTATCCCCCCCCAGAAGAGTCAGCACCAGGGTGACAAGGGCCAAGCCCAAACCACCACAGCTGAGGAGCCACTGAAGCTCACATATGCTTATGCGGCGAAGCCCCTACGCTCTTACCCACCTAAGGGTAATTATTTAATCTTGTGTGATAAGTTGAAGTGTATGTTGATAAGTTGTGAGACAAGTATTGATGTGTATTGTGATAGCAGCTAGCACGGGCTCTGGACCGGAGCGCCACTATTACTGTAAGTGGTGCAATGGAGACCACCCCGGCAAGGACTGCAAGGGAAATGAGGTGCAGTGTCGCTACTGCGAGAAGTGGGGTCACCGTGACCACGAGTGTTACCGGAACCCCAACAGCAGAGTTAACAAGCCCAGAGGGCAGTGGAAGGGTAAGGCCACAGCAGCTATTGATGGCCCGAAGAGGCTAACCAGCCACCCACAGATCAGAGGCATACTGATTCCCAGAAGGGGAAGGGGTCGGGACCTAGCAAGGCCGCCCTGAATGTGGTGGACCGGTCTGAGGCGCCAGGGCCCTCTTCTAGACCAGGTACCGCCTAAACTGTTGAATGTAATAAGTGATTGCATACCGCATTTCATGCATGTGTGTATTAATGAGTCCAAGCGTATTATCATGTAAGTAAAGAGTTAAAGTATAGTGTGAAAGACACCTAATTAAATAATACTAAACTTAAAGGAACCTTCAATATATGTTATCCAATCCCACCCACACCAAACCCTGAAGAAACCACCATCAACATCACCGACTTTCCAATGGAGCAATGTCAGGTTATCCAGCCAGGTATGATACTTTTAAATGGATACCTGACACCGGAAGCACAAATCCATGTCATCAGACGATGCGACGAACTTGGAGCTAAACCTGGAGGTTTCTACACACCTGAATATCCGAACGGATCAAGAATGCAATTGAAGATGATGTGCATGGGTAAGGACTGGAACCCTTACACCAAGTCATATCAAGAAGTGCGAGCTGAAGATGGAGCAACAGTACCAAGTATACCTGAGGAGTTCCGTGCGGTCGTTAATCACGCCGTGGGAATTGCTCAACAAGTTGAAACGGAATCAATTCCAAATGTGAAAGCAGATTTGTGTATTGTGAACTTCTACCAGAAAGGTGGACGGTTAGGTTTACACCAAGATAAGGACGAGTCACCCGAGTCTCTAAGTAAGGGAGTTCCCGTGGTGTCTTGGTCCATTGGTGATACCGCAGTGTTTGTGTATGGCGAGCAGAAGCGTGCTGATCTCGCAAGGAAGTTAATACTAAAGTCAGGAGATGTGCTAGTTATGGGTGGGCAGTCAAGGATGCTATACCATGGCATCAGGAAGATCAAACTGAATACCGCACCGTCGGCAGTGATCAATGCCACACACCTGAAACCTGGACGTTTGAATTTGACCTTCAGACAATTTTAAAACCTTGTATAATTCTGTAATGTGTTAAGCCAGTATATGTTAGGAAGTTACGTATGTGTTAAGTTATATCAACCATGTAAACCAACAATGTTGTAAAGAGAAGGTGTTAATGAATAAAGTGGAGTTATTGAAGTATATCAACCGTGTTGTTACCCAGTACTTATTAGTTTGCCAATGAATTAGGCTGTGCACTCGGAACGGGAGGTACACTGAGTGTCTGCAATGAGGCAGAAGCCGGCAAGAGTGGCACAATCCTCACCGGTACCTTTCCAGTGAATGGCGTGGATGCATCGATCTTGTTCGACTCTGGAGCCTCACACACATTTATTTCGCTATCTTTTGCGAAGAGGCTGGGGTTAGATGGAGAAGAGATGCCAGACTTCTTGGTCACTCTCCCATCGAAAGAGCGGATCAGGTGTACCCGCTACCACCGAGATGCTGTTGTGCGAATCAGAGGTGAAGAGTTTCCGATCGACTTGATAGAGTTCGACGGACTTGGTTTCGATGTGATTGTCGGGATGAACTGGTTGGAGCGGTACAAGGGCAGAATCCTGTGTGCCGAGCATCGACTGCTTCTTCGGAGTCCATCTGGGGTTACCATATCATACCGCCAGAGGCCCAGGGAGCCTTCGACTCAGATCATCACCGCCATGGCCATGTATCGTGAGTTACGACGAGGGAGTGATGTATACCTCTGCTATGTCCAGGACATAGAGAGAGACCCTGAGTTTAGCCCAGATGTGCCGGTAGTGTCGGAGTTCCCTGATGTATTTCCTAAGGAACTGCCGGGCATGCCGCCAGCACGAGAGGTCGAGTTTGAGATCGACTTAGTTCCGGGCACTGGACCCATTGCGAAAGCACCTTATCGTATGGCTCCAGCAGAGATGACAGAGCTCAAGGAGCAGCTCAGAGACCTACTCGACAAGGGCTTTATCCACCCTAGTGTTTCACCATGGGGAGCGCCGGTCCTCTCGTGAAGAAGAAGGACGGTAGCCTCCGCCTGTGTATTGACTATCGAGAGCTGAATGCTGTTACGGTGAAGAACCGTTACCCTTTACCACGCATCGACGATCTATTTGATCAGCTGAGGGGAGCATCAGTATTCTCCAAGATAGACCTACGTTCCGGATACCATCAGATTGCCATCCGTGATAGTGATATCGAAAAGACAGCATTCAGAACTAGGTATGGGCATTATGAGTTCACAGTTATGCCGTTTGGCTTGTCAAATGCACCAGCTAAGTTCATGGACTTAATGAACCGCTTGTTCCAAGATCAGTTGGACAAGTCTGTGGTAGTCTTCATCGATGATATTCTTGTGTATTCGAAATCAAAAGGTGAGCACGAAAGCCACCTGAGAAATGTGTTACAAACATTGAGGAGGAATCAGTTGTATGCAAAGTTTTCGAAATGTGAATTTTGGTTGAACCAAGTGTCCTTTCTTGGACATGTGATTTCTGAGGCCGGGATCGCTGTTGATCCGGCAAAGATAGATGCAGTGCGCACCTGGCCTAGGCCGAAGACAGTCACTGATATCAGGAGCTTCCTCGGTCTAGCAGGTTATTATAGGAGGTTTGTGAAGGACTTCTCCAGTGTCTCGAAGCCGATGACTTCCTTAATGAAGAAGGATGCACCATTCGAGTGGACAGTCGACTGTGAGAGTTCTTTCACGAGTCTCAAGGATGCTCTGACATCTGCACCAGTCCTGACTATACCAGACGGTCCAGATGGTTTTGAGGTCTACTGCGACGCATCAGGTAGAGGTATGGGTTGTGTATTGATGCAACACGGGAAGGTCGTAGCATACGCCTCCCGTCAGCTGAAGAAGCATGAGGAGAACTACCGTACACACGACTTAGAATTGGGTGCCATTGTCTTCGCATTGAAGATATGGCGACATTATTTGTATGGGGTAAGTGTGACAATCTATTCTGACCACAAAAGCTTAAAGTACTTGTTCACTCAGAAGGAGTTGAACATGAGGCAAAGAAGGTGGGTTGAATTTCTGAATGACTACGATATTAATCTGCAATATAAAGAGGGTAAGGCAAATGTGGTAGCTGACGCATTGAGTCGCCGAGCACACTCTCTCCATTCGCTAGTCTCTCATACTGGCTTGGTTGAAGAGGTGCGGAGTGCTCAGATGACGAATCAGTATATGCTGGAGATCCGGCAGAAGCTTATTGATGGCACATTCGGGTCAGAAGTACGACTTCAGACTCCACGATGATGACCTGATTAGGCTGAATGGCCGATTGTGTATACCTAGGAGTAGCGCTGAGTTGAAGGAGCGCATATTGAGTGAATCCCATTGTTCTACTACTTCGATTCACCCCGGAGCTTCAAAGATGTATAAGGTATGAAAAGATATTTTTGGTGGACTGGAATGAAAAAAGATGTAAGTGATTATGTGTTGAGGTGTCTCACTTGCCAGAAGGTCAAGTTTGAGCACCGACGGCCTGGTGGTATGGTACAGCCAATGCCGGTGCCTGAGTGGAAGTTCCATGATATCTCCATGGACTTTGTAGTAGGGCTTCCGCCTACAAGGGGAGGTCTGAATATGATATGGGTTGTAGTTGACCGACTGACCAAGGTGGCCCGATTCATTCCGATGAAGGACACTTGGAAAGTGGCAAGATTGGCAGAATCTTTGATAAAGAAATTGTAAGACATCATGGTGTACCGAAAACGATTGTATCTGACAGAGATACCAGATTCTTATCCAGATATTGGAAGTCTACACGAGAGGCATTGGGTACTGAACTGAAATTGAGTACAGCATTTCACCCACAGACCGATGGTCAGAGTGAGCGCACCATTCAGACACTTGAGGATATGCTACGTGCTTGTGCACTTGACTTTCAGACCAGCTGGATTGATAAGTTACATCTGATCGAGTTGAGTTACAACAACAGTTACCACGCTTCGATCAAGATGTCTCCCTTCCAGGCCTTGTACGGTAGACCATGCCGCACGCCATTATGCTGGGATGAGTCGAGTGAGACGGTCATTATAGGACCAGAGTATCTTGAACAAGTTCAGGCAGAAGTTCGTCAGATCCGGGCTAACATGAAGGCAACTCAGGATAGACAAAAGTCGTACGCAGATGTGCGCAGACGTGACCTGGAGTTCGCCGTGGGCGATCAGGTATTTTTAGAGTATCCCCATGAAGGGAGTATTTCGTTTTGGCCAGAAGGGCAAGTTGAGCCCAAAATATGTAGGGCCTTATGTTGTGACGGAGCGGATCGGCCCGGTAGCCTATAGACTAGACCTACCCGCCGAGCTGGGCAAGGTACATGATGTATTTCATGTGTCCCATTTGAAGAAGTATATGTCTCATCCGTCTCATGTGCTTCAGCCTGAAAGGCTAACCTTAGAGCCGACCATGCGATCAGTGGAGACTCCGGTACGGATTCTGGATACTAAGACTCGAGACACTCGCCATAAGTCCGTGAGACTGGTGAAAGTTCTTTGGTCTAACCAGGACGTTGAGGAGGTCACTTGGGAGCTGGAAGATAAGATGAAGGTGAAGTACCCGTCATTGTTTACTTCTTAGTTTTTATGTGTATAGGGTACGGGGCGTACCCTTTAAAGGGGGGTAGAGCCGTTTCGGTTATGTGTGTACGACGTGTATTTGATACATCGTCTATGTTATGTTGTTATGTTACAGACCGTTGTGTCTGAATGATGTGAATGATGTTGTATGGACCTTGTGTCCAATGTTATGTAAGTATGTTGTTAATGATGTATGGAAGTATTGTTTATAAGTATTCCCGTGTTCTAATATTTAGGATATGTGGAAGTATGAACTTGAGGCAAAGTTCTTTTAAGGGGGTAGATTGAAATACCCCAAACCTTAATATATTTTTTAAACACTTAAATATGGTGTATTAAGACTAAAAAGAGTCTTAGAAACATTAGTAAATAAATTTAAACAAAAGAAAACACAAGATGTGCTTTAAGGTCAATAAAGGCCAAAATGTGCTCTAAGCTTGGGATAAACTTGGTTAAGACCTAATGAACTTACCAAGACCTCATTTATACACTAATGAACATATTAAACCAATTACCAAAGAAAACCAAGCTTGAAAACAAGTTTAAACACAAAATGTGCTTTAAGGAGTCTTAAAGCACATTTTTGAAAAATTGTCTTGTAAATGAGTTTTGAGTGGCTAGTTGTCCATCATTACTCTTAAATATATATGTGTACTATATAATATCACATTTGGATGTCTATATCAATGGAAATCAAAAATTTCACTTCTATGTGCCTTGTTTTCATGAATAGTGATTTTTATAAGCTATTTTGTAACATATGTTGTATAAGTAATTAAATTGACAAATAAAGACTATAATACCCTCACATTACTATTGGGGGCCGGTTTTTAAGGTTGGTGACACACCACCCTTGTTAGCTTGTTAAGAAAATAAATAAGACTACTTAAGTACCTTTTTACTTTATAAAGTATAAATATCTTCAAAAGCAAATTCTATCTCATTCTCTCATTTCTTTCCTTGTATTCACACGGCTCCACACCTCTCTTCTTCCTTCTCTTCACGGTAATACCACACCACCACCATTAAACCTCTTCTTTGATCTCTTGTAAAATCTAGCTCACTTGTCCAAATCAAAAACAAACACCACCAATCTCTTCCTCTCATCAAGCTCTTCATTTCTATCTTCTTAAAATTCCAAGACCACCATTTCGGTGCCATGGAGTTCCACCATTGAAGGAGCTTGAGCTTGTATTTTTACATATTGTTACTCTCCTTTGCTTCTAGGTAAGGAATCTCAAATAAAAACTTCATTTCCTTCAAGTTTTGTTGTGACCGAAAATACATATTGAAGGAGCTCTTTGTGTGACTTTGTTCTAGCTTCATTCCAACTCTTCATGGACTAGGTGGAGTCCTCTCTTGTTAGATATTCAAACTCTCTTCAAAGAGCAAGGTAAAACAACTACATTAATGTTTTTGAAACAATGTAAAATTAGGGTTTACAATGAGATGAAGCTTATAGCTTGAATACTCATTATAATGTTTGTATATTGTTTAGAACTTGTCAAAGAATCAAATACCCTACCGGTTTTTAAAGGAAACAAGAAAGAAGTTGTTTGGAAAAGAGGTAAATCTACTAACCTAATGTTGTTTAAATGCCTTAGGAGAAATGAGCTTATAATGCTTGTTAAAACTACCTAAAGAGCAAATGGTGAATGACTTAGTAAAGTGTTCTCAAGAGCTTAGTAAAAGGCATATGTGTTGTTGAGTGTATTTGCAGGTCAAAGGCAAATATATTGTGGAAATTCAGTGTTTATGATTTATGCATCTTAAGGGCCTAAGAGCCATGTCATTTAAGGGCCTAAGTGCCATGCAATTTAAATTATGCACTATATTGTGATGTAGTGCTTTATGAGTGGAGTTTGTGTCTAATGAGTGCTTGATGGATTTTTAGTGTTCTTGGTTGGTTGTTGGTAAAAACAATGTGTTTTGGTTTAGTAATGTTCTGGGAGAACCTATGTCGAAATTTAGGTAATAAATGTGAAGTTCTAGGAGTTTAAATGAGTTTGATAAGTTAAGGAGTATTTAGAATGGTTAAGTGTTTTCCTTGTGAAAGAAACATGCATTAAGGTAATTTAAGATGTGAGAAGGACTTAGGCATGAGCTTGAGGTTTTAGTATGTACCAAAGTCATTTTGGACTTAGGTAAAGACTTAGGCAACTTGGTAAAATAAGGAGAAAGTGTGAACTTTAAAAGGATTTCAAGAATGACATAAGGAGTTAGTTGTGATAAATGATGCTTGGAAGATGATGTTAAAATGAGGAGAAAGCATTTGGATAGTAGTAATCATAGGTATGAAATACCATTGGGAAAACTAAGGAGAAAATAACATAAGTGTTAAGGAATTTTACAAGGAAATAAGTAAGGCTTAAGGAATTAGAAAATGAGTTTTATGAGTGTTTAAGGATGTCTTAAGGTGTGTTTGAAGTGCCTAAATGAGGTTAGGGTGTACTAGGATATATGGGGTGAAGTTTGGAGTTGAATGTGAAAAGGAAAACAAGGGTCTGGGCCAGACCGAACTTGCGACCGAACATGCAAGGTCGGTCGAGCCCAGTTTACCCTGCGAGAATTGGCTTCTGGAATGGACCGACCTTGGGGACCGGATTTGCAAGGTCGGTCGGGCTTGTATTTTGTGTACGGATTGAGTTACTGGAATCGACCGAACATGGGACCGGACTTGGCAAGTTCGGTCGGGCTAAATTTTCAAAGGGAAGAAACTCTCGGGAATAGACCGAACATGCGACCGAACTTACAAGGTCGGTCGGAGTAGAAAATTTTGACGGAAATGTGTTCTGGAATCGACCGAACTTGGGTAAGTTCGGTCGGTAAGGTCGGTCGGACCTAAACTTGTAAAAAAAAAAACAGAAAAGAATGTGACTAATGTAGTTAACCCTAGGGTGTATAATGAAGGTAACCTAGGGTAAGATAGACATTAAAACATGTCATACAATCATGTTAAATACTTAGTAAGTTTGAAGTTAAATAAATAATTAACCGACGTTATTAACTATGTATAGGAGTGACCTACGGAGGAAACCAAACGAGGCAAGGACCAAGGTATGGTTTTCTTGCAGTCTGTTGCCTACCGGTTTACACCGGCTTGTGTGTTGTATGTTTTTCTGTGTGTTTATGACGTTATAAGATCTAAACATGTAATGAGTTTACAGTTGTTCATATAATTGTGATGTTATGATGTGACTCTCTTCCCTTGGGTGTGACTAACATGACTTACCACTTATTGAGTATTGGTTGTTAAGTTCCACTATGAACTTCTAACAAGTGTTAACTGGGAAGTGAGGAATCCGGTTGTCCGGTCATGCATGTAAGTTAAGAGAAGATATCTGAATCAGATTCGACTCTTATGTTGTTAAGATTGTTCTCCTTAATTTGGCGTTCGATCTCCCGCTAGCTTCCTCCAAAGCTTACCTATTCTGACTTATGATCGGTTTAGTGGGAACATGTGTTTGTGTGGTGTGTTCGGGTCACTAAATCCGAACCATCTGTGACTTAAGTTACTCGTTCGACTAACAGAACGGTAATGAGTGTGTATAACGAGCTTAACATGAGGGTGAATCATTCTCTAGGCTCTTGTGTTATTTGACCCTTGTGGTTTGTTATTGTGGAACGAAGATCCACTGTGTATGTGATGTTGTGCTATGCACTATTGTTGCTATGCCACATGTTATGTTATGTTATGTATATAAATGAATGCCATGTTATCATGACAATTAGTTGCGCGTATCCCGGTAGCCGATGGGCTGCGCGTTAACCATACCAGCCAAGGGTTGCTGACCCCCTCGGGGGATCCATATTTCTTTTACTGCAGGATGATGATCGAAGAAGCGGAGTGGCTCTAGATCCTAGGATGTGGTTTACTTTTGAGTACTTTTGGGATGTTGGCCCGGGATGCGCCTGTGCTCCCGTGGCGTTGTATATATTTGGTTGTGACAGTGTACAGTGATGTTTAACAGTGGAGGATGTATGTAATACTCGGTATTGTATATGATGTATTTATGGTTTAGTTTTATGCTCGGGAGTCTGATCATCAGACCGGTACACTTGTATTTATTCTGCCTTGTCAACCACGTGGGTGGTTGACGGCGTTGTAGCACCGAAGTGTTAGTTACTGTTTAGTTATTTATTCCGCTGCGATTTCATTTAGTGTTATGTGCGTAGTAGGGGTGTTACATCGATGGTCTTAATGCGGTTGTTGGAGTTCGAGGTGACTGGTCGGCTAGCTCTATTTGATGGATTTGTTGTGGGTGAATGACTTTGCATGGTTGAATGGTTAGATGGCTCTATGAATTTGAATGGTCTAGGTACAATTTCGGTGCCCTAAGATGGTTCCGAGATGGTTCCCGCATGGCTCCAGCAGTACTCTGGTATGGCTCTAGGATAATCTGATGTATCTCTAGGGCATCTAATGATGGCTTTGAAATGGCTTAATATAGTTGAAGGATGGCTCAGGGTGGCTCTAGAATGGTTTGATGTAGCTCAAAGATAGTAATGGATGGCTCCATTGTTGAATGTAGCTTGAACATAGCCTAGGATGGCTCTAGTTTGACTTCTTTTGATAGAAAGATACGCTACTGCAGCAGCAACTAAAGTCAACTTTCAGGGAGACTAGGCAGGGTTCTTGCCAGTTAGATGATGAATTGCTTAGATATTAGGTGCTAGACGTGATGCAAAATGCATATGTAGTTTGGAGAGATGGTACGGATCTATCCCTATTATTATGAGGTTTATGAATATAAGACACCTTCGATTCGATCTTAAGTGATTGTTGAACTGAAATACGTGAATCACTTTTCTCTCATGGAGGGACGTGGGTCAATCTCTCGTGAGGGTGGTCATGTGTGTCGATGGCCTGATGATGCCCTTGATGCTCAAAGCAGTATTCTCTAGAATTTCTTTTCGAGGTTTCAGACTTTTCGATTCTTACAAATTTCTCACCTGAAATGGAGTAAGCTCTTTATGATTTGGTGCTCAGATTGAAGATTCACTCGCACTCATAAGACCTCATGGGGTAAGGTCACTCTCATTCGCTCATTGTCCTTTGAATATGACGGGACATGTTGATAACAAGTATGAAGCTTATGATTCATGTTTCAGATCTGATACTTTCAGTTAACGCTCATGAACTTATGAGTCGAAGGTCTTTTATTGGGCTACAATGGGGCTGAGGGGTAAGACGTATGTCACACAGGACTGGAGGATTTATTTAGGAATTGTGGAGCTTTCATGCAATAGAGGATATGTTTCACTTTCGCTATGGGTGGAAGGATTAGACAGACGATGTTTGAGGATCTCTTGTGGATTTTTGTGGGAAATCATTGGTCCATTTGCTTATTTGTTCTTTCTCCCGTTTTGGTATATGGCTTTCTTTTCTTTCCTTCTTCATCTTTTTTGGTATGTGGTTTTCTTTTCTTTCTTCTTGTTTTCAGAACTGGCCTAGGCTCATCGACTTTCTCAAGCATTTTCGGTGTTCTTCTTTGGTGTTTGGCTCTGGATTTGCATTGACTCACTGATTTCTTCAAACATTTTATTTGCTGTTTTCGTGAAAGATGGTGGGGAAGAGGCCATGGCTCCAGCTATTTTGTTTCCTCTATTGCAAAGGTAGGTAAGTATAAGTGGGTGGCCTGTTGTGGAGTTTTTTTTTAGAAAGAGTTTTTCAAGAAAGGCTCGATGGGGCTAACTAAGGGGTAATATGCAGGTAAGTCAAAGCTTTTTAGTTTTATGGAGATTTTATTCCTAAGTGTCTCATCATTCTCAATAGTCAATGATTGTGTTCTTACTACTTCTCGGATCTTTGCATGACTCATAGTTCGTATCTCGTTTATCGACACAGATCTCACTATGTATTGTGCCTCTCTATGTGCTGAAAGGATGCACATGTCGCTCGTGGTTTTACCTCTATGGACTCAATCTATCTTCCCTCATCACATAGTGGATTATCCAATACCCTCATTTGGAATTTAAGAGAAAATACTGCTCTTCGCACACTACTCACTTGGTTAGTGATGTTGATTTTGATTAAACCCTTGTGTTCATTGACGGGTTGAGAGTTTTATGGTTCACACACTCTATTCAATTAATCTCTGGATTTCCCTAAAGACGTCATTTCGATACGAGAGTATGCAAATGCAACTATCTACCATGCAATATAGTGTGGTAATATAGGATTACTACGTATAGTATGCATGAAGTATTGATGATGAAAATGACTCATTTTGGATTTTGATTGGATGTTTTTTATGCAATGCATGAGCAGTAAGGTTACACCTAGTTTTGCTTGAGTCAGTTCCAGTTGATGGTCCGTAAAGCTCATTCCGCCATTGTAAGCCTTGAAGATGATCTAGTTGTTGAGTGTGATGTGAGAGAAACTGTTTCAGAATGGTATTTGGCTGATAATTGGCTCCTGGAGTTTTAGAATTTTAAGGAATGACAACTCCCGCATGGTGGTCTCATGATATAATGATGGTTGAATTTTTTAGACATTTTGATGTATGCATTTTTTTAGATTTTGGATGTATGCATTTTTTTGGATGTATGCATTTTTTGTATGCTTTTTGTTGTTGTTGGTCTCTATGTACATGGTATGCCGAATGGGAAAAGGCATGGATACCTGGGTTTTTTTTTGCTACCACATCGAAGATCACGCTGTCACCTATGGGTAAAGACAATTAATCACCTGCAAACATAACCAAAGAAAGAATAATCTGACAAATGTGAATGTTAGCATGCTTGAAAAACGGGATGAATGTTTGTGTAAGGTGTGTTGGAAATGTGACATGTGATTATGCAATTTTTCTGAGGTGAGTACGACTCATGCGTGATTAACGAATATGAAATGGTCGAAAATGGGAAGAAGCAAATCGTATGTGCTAAAAGAAATCAAGCTTTTAGAAAAAACAGTTTTAAAAACCCGTGTTTTTGAAGTTGTGGATTTTTCAATAGAAATTTTGATGCTCGGTCATTCGTAAATAAAAATAGGGAGTGGGGAACCCTATACGCATAACGATCTAAAGAAAACTCAAAGGGGAATATGTTGACCTATACATGCAATCTAGTTAGAAATGGACAATAGAGAATGGAAACATAGGGGAGAATCTATAAAACAATTCTAAAATGTCATTATAGGAGGATTTTGAGTTATAAACTTCTTCTACTTTGTCTTTGAGATTCTGGTTGACTGCACATTCATGTTTGGGCTCTTGATTGGCCGTTCGCTCGAGTTCTGGCTCTTGGTTGCTCGCTCGTCTTTGGGATCTTGCAGCAAAGTGACAATGTGATCAAGAGATACGGGTTGGTCTTCTTCTGACTCTCAACAATTTAAAACTTAATCGGTTGTTGCTAGTTTTCATGTCATTTGACTCGGGTTGGTGCACCTCAGATTTTTGGTTCAGATTACTGTTCTTGATCTTCATGAGCTCCACCTGCTCAGACAAGGAAAATGAAGGGCATCTTTTGAGAAAGGAAAGGTGAATGATCAAGCATAAAATCTTTATGGAAATCCACCACTTCTATGAAAACACGAAATGACTAGTACGCTCCACAATAATGACCGCTGCTCTTGAAGGTGGGTCAAACTTTAAAAATAGCGGGTCACAACATGGGGACTTAATCATTTATTTTGAAATAAATTTGTGGAAATCAACTTGAAAACTGTATTAAAAAACAAGTGTGTTATAATATCTGTGAAAAAAGTTGTTTGAAATTCGCTTGTAAAAAGTAGGTTATTGAAATTTGTTTTTGAAAATAGTTTTGAAATAACATTTTTGAGAAATAATGATTGAAACTCATTTGTAAGTATTAGATTATTGAAATATGTTCTTTGCAAACTGTTTCACAAAGTTTGTTTCTTAGAAGACTTTGATTGAAACCGGTTTTGAAAACTGCTTTTGAAATATTTTTTTAAGTCATTCGAGATTGACGGATTTAAAGATATTTCATTAGAGTGTTCAACATAATTCATTTTCTAATAATTTTTTATAGTTTTGAATCGTGATCCGACATAGATGTAAGGACATATAAATCATGGCTGATTTTATGGGGAGCTATAAGTGTTAATGTTGGGACAATCACTTTCCAGGTCGATTATGATTCCGTCTCACCGAGGGAACCACCGTCCCTTCACTACTCATATCTTGGGTTTTTTCTCAATTATGCCTTTGTAGGGCACGTCATCAAGAAGGTACCTCATCGAATGCTTATGTTCGAAAGGTCAGGACACCCGTGATGATAAGGAAACGTACACCACAGCCAGTGATGATTCGACAACAAGCCCACTTTTCGGGAAACTCAGGAAAGTACTACATGGGATCAAGTCTCCCCTTGTTTGCACGATATGGTGTGTCTAAATTCCAAATTATTCATTGACTATGCTTTATCATGTATGGGTATCCATAAATACTGGATCCTATATGAATTTGTGCCGTGACATTGGGCTTTAAAGACACCCATGGTGCAGAGGAATCATGGAGAACTGAGCCCATGCAATCTTCAGAGTAAGGTAAAAGGGTAGTCAGACAGTCGTTATATAAGAGGGGTGACTACCCACAAAACTCGTCCTAGACACCGGACGAGGTAGTTGGACACTGAAGGCTCATAGCTTACTATATGTTGGCTCAGACATTGATAATGGAAGGTATTTTTGGATCATGAGTTATCAAGGCGTAGGTCGGTGACCATCTCGCCCCGTGGGCATAACCATTCAAATGAATGACCCAACTCATAGGGAATCAATCATGGACCGCGTAGAATCCTGTGACTCGTGAATATAAAGGGTGACACAGAGGAATACATATCTTAAGGTACCCAATGGACCCCACAACCCGCAATAATAATATGAAAGCGGTAAATAAAGCGATAAAATTCGCACCAACCTATTTACAAAATGTTTATCTTGAGGGTGGGGGATTTTAATTGGTTGCTTATTAACCTAGAGAGAAGTTAGCTTCATTCAATCCTAAGTGTCTCTTTCTAATTGTGAGCTAATTATTAACCCAACTGTTGTCATGTTTGATGAGGCTCTAACAAGTCCTAGATGTCCTCTTCAGATACACACTCAAAGTGTGGAGTAGAATGATCCTAGTGTCTTGGAATGAATCACTTGAAGGTTTTGAATGAAATGGTAAATCTTGACAATCTTGAATGACGTCCAGTCTTCCATGAGTTTGAGAAAAATTTACTCAAGTTTTCCCTAGCATCGTCGCCATTCTATGGAGGGTGATTTTTCGGTATGAGGGGGGGGCACTATGTAAATATAGTCTGAATGAGAAGCTAAGATCCTTGAAATATGCCATTCTGTGAAGGGTGAGAACCTATTATTCTGGCATCCCTCAAATACCTACTGAATCATCCGTCTTTCCCAAAAAGCCTGATGGGGAGTGTTAATGAACACTACACCCAATCTCAATGGGATCCACGCGGGCTTATGCCGTAAGGGCGGAATTGTCTAGAGTTGCCACCTAGTTTGACGCACCCAATCTCAATGGGATCCACGCTGGCTTATGCCGTAAGGGCGGAATTGACTAGAGTCGCCACCAAGTTTGACCAAGTAATACTAGGAAGGAAAGGAAGAAGGGTTCTAAGAACCATTGATTGACTCTGAAATTACTACTTATGGATAGGCTTATCTGGTCATTACAGAGATTCTATTGTGGGTTCGCACTGGGTTACACCCCTTGGAAGTGGCAATGACAATGACTTTGGATTGGTGCCCGAGGAAACCTCGGTCTCCAATTTTGGGATTGTCTTCTTTGAAAACCTTATTAAGAGAGATTCATTTAAGAGCCAAAGATAGGATTAGGACAGGAAGAGAGAAAGAGAGTGGATGAGGCGAGCTTTTCTGTCAAGTTACCGCCAAATGAAAGGATTGACAGGTTAAGAGTTGGTTGAATATAGAATGGAAGATCAAGGAAAAGGTTTAAGGGTCAAATGGATGTAGAAGACCTGAAGTCTAGAGCTATGAGAGTTTAGTGTGAATCAGAAGAGATTTGAAGGCTTTGAGAGGTATGAGTACCCCCTTAGAGTGGGAAAAGGGGTTTTTTTTATTGAAATGGTGGCGCACCCTAGGTGGGTTGCCTATGTAACCCCTTGTTGACATCAGACCTTACATAGTTCATGATTGTTTGGGGAGGTTTGGAGGCTTTAATGTTTATGGAGCTTGAAAGACTAGGAGTATTCCTGATTTGGAGAAGTCAACGTTTATGAAATGTGGAAGCTTGTGGAGTTCGAAGGTATTTGAATGTTGTCCGAGATTTGAGAGTATTCAGAAGATGCTTAAATCCTCTAGAGATGTTTGATGTGTAGGATGTTGTAGTTTGTGAGACGTTCAGGTCTGTGAGATGCTTGAAACCTTGAGATGTCGAGTCTGTGAGACGCTCGGGTCTGTGAGACATTTGAATCATGTGGATGGCAAAGTCTATGAGATGCTCGTGTTTGTGAGACATCCAGAGTGTGGGGAGATTGAAATTTGGGGGATGATTTGAGTGCATGAGATATTTGGAGTTTGGGTATTTAAGACTTTGAGGTTTTTGAAGTTCGGAATAATTAGGGATTGAAATGAATTTTTGAATTAGAATTTAATTGAGATTGAAACGGAATTGAATTGATTGAAATTGAATTGACTGGATTGGAATGGAATTGAACTAGAATTGAATTGATTGGATTAAAATTGCATTTATTGGATTGGAAATGAATTGATTGGATTGGAAATGAATTGATTGGATTAGAATTGAATTGATTTGATTGGAAATGGATTGATTGAATTGGAATTGCATTGATTGGAATTGGAATTGATTTGATTGGAATTGGAATTGAATTCATTGGATTGGAATTGAATTGGATTAAAATTTATTGATATCGAATTGATTGGAATTGATTTGAAATGGAATTGAATTTTACAATTGAAGTTGAACTATAATTAAATTGAGATTGAATTTTGAAGTTAGAAAGAAATTGGACTAATTTTGGAATGCAATTGGGCCTCAAATTGGGTTGATATGGAAATTGAATTGGACTTGGAATAGAGCTAAATTGGATGTGAAACTGGAGTTGTATTGATTTGGACATTGGGCCAGATTGAGCCTTGGAAGGCGGTCCCGATTGGACCTTGGAAAGCGAGTTGGTTTGGGCCTTAGAAAGCGGGAAGGATTTGGGTCTTGAAATATGGGCCGAATTAAGGCCTTGAAATTCGGCCAGATTGGGCCTTGGAAAGGGAACCGGATTTGGGTTAGTAAAAATGGACAGGAATTGGGTCTTGGAAGGTGGGTCGAAATGGACCTTGGAAAGCGGGCCAGGTTTTGGCCTTGGAAAGCGGGCCAGGTTTGGGCCTTGGAAAGCGGGCCTGGTTCAAGCTTTGAAGTATGGGCCGAATTTAGGCCTTGGAAAGCAGGCTAGGTTGGATTGACATTGAATTGGACTAAATTGGGTTGAATTGAAATGGGGTCGGTTATGGGCCTTTGCCGAAATGGGCCTTTGGTTTAGGCCATAATTGGGCTTCGAGTTTGGGCCATAATTGGGCTCCGGGTTTGGGCCATAATTAGGGCCTCGTGTAACAACCCCAACACTGGCCTAGGAGTTACGGACGTTACACGCCACGTATTGCTACTTAATAACGCAAGGGTCTAAGCTTACGTTCACAAATAAGGCCCAAAACGATACTTGTATAAAGGTGTCACAGTGTAGCAATGTATTCTTAAATCACAATACAAAAGTAATTATCAAAGCAGGAATCAAAAGCGTGAATGATAAATGCTACTCAGCCCGTAGGCTCCAATGACGAAACATGAATGTATCAACTAAACAAATTGAGCTACAAGCTAAGCTCCAAAGAGTTGAAAGAGGTGATCCTCGCCGATCAATTTGTAATGTTAGTGAAAGTAGGGGAGTGAGCACACAACCATGCCCAGTAGATGACTAACTTCATCAACCAGCGTGCTTGAAACATTTGCAAAATACATTGTAAAGCAGAAGGTAAACAGAAGGGAAAGACATTTTCTAAATCAGACACCAGAAACAAAAGTCTAGTAGGTAGGACCAGAATAAAGTTCAAAATGATCAGAATTCACAAACAGAGTGGGACACTAGATACCAAAGCATACAGACAGACTGGATAGAATCCGTGAACAGAATGAGGAAACCTCACTCGTAAACAGAACAGGTGAAACACCTGTAAACAGAACGGGGATAGCACCCGTGGCAAACAGAAGGACATCCTATGCAGCGTGCTACGAGATAGCTAAACCAGCCATCCACGGTTAAGATACAGAGATACTATGTACCAAAACAAAAGCTTAAATAATCATAAGCACATGTGAGGCACCAATTGCACCACAAAGCACATAGAAAGCTGGTTATCAATAGAGGAATACAACACCCCAAGCAAATAACAGTCAAAACGGAGCTCAAACGAGCATGTTTTGCCAAAAACAGAGGGATGTCTGAACTTGTGTCTGAACGTCAATGTTGGGACGGAAGTTGAGACTCAGAAGGTGCATAAATCAGAATGTCCCAACTTGTGTCCAAACTTTGAAGTTCTGACACAAGTCAAGACTTAAAACCAAAGGTGTCCGGACATCGGTCCGGACTTCGATGTTCGGACAAGTTTCAAGAAGAGTATGTGGTGGTATACGAACATGTGTCCGAACATCAAGTCCGGAGGCATGTCGAACTAAAATCAGAGGAAACAACAGAAGGTGTCCGAACTTTTGTCCGGACTTCCAAGTTCAGACACTAGTTGAGACTTGAAAGTCGCGGATCGTCCACCTCGTCGAACATCAAGCTCGGATGGAATTTCGGACACAGCCAAAATGTAAAAAACAAAGAGCGTGACAGGGTCTGTCCAAACATCAAAGTTCGGACAAACGTTCGGACACAACGCAAAACAGAGAATTTAGAAGTGGCTTTCACATGAATAAAATGCCAAAACTTTACCAAAATGCAACCAGAAAGCTCAGAATTGACAGAACACAACCTTGGCGGTTTTAATCATTTGAAACAGCAGTAAAGCAAACAAAATTTAGCATAAACGCAGCGTTAAATAATCATTCCAAATGCTAGAATCTAAACACCTTAAGGCTGAACACACTAATCGAATCCATCAGCCACCATCCTTGTTATTAGCAGAAGGATTCCCAATCCGAAGTAGCAGAACAGCCGACGATGCAGCCCGAAATGAAATTCCAAAACTCTGAGCTACCACAACTGCAGAGACATTTCCAAATTCAGAAACGTTGAACTCTCAACCCCGGAACTGAAACTGACGGAACACAAACACAAACTCTTACCTTATTATGACCACAAGATCGCCAAGCACGCCAACAGCAGGAGAAGAATAGACAAAGAATGCCAACGTAATTACTGATTCACAGTTGAGTTGTAGATACAATTAGAATGGGGAAGCCTCAGAACTGATGAATTGAAGGAAGGGCAACCAGAGGTTCTTACCTTGAACAGCAGAGATTGCAGAAGGGGAGAGGAGCAGAGCACAGCGATTGTTCCATCCATTCACAGAACCCAATGCTAGCACAACACATCCGATTGAGGAAGAAAGTAGAAAGTTGAGAGAGAAGAGAGAGTAGCATCGTGAGAACTGTTGATCAGGAAATCTGGTCATGGAATTAGAACGTGATAGGAGAGTAGGGATTAATAACATAAGCAATTCCTTACCAAAATTAAAAATAGGAATCGACCTCCTTGTCATCGACTTTAAACCAATGGATATCCATGCCCTGAATTCACAAAAACTAGCTTAAGACAACATTGTGACTAAATAAATTTTGCATTAAACTTTGGGTTATAACATCACCTCCCCCTTAAAAGAATTTCGTCCTCAAAATTAAACGTACCTACTGCTCGATGAGGGCGGGGAACTTGGATCGCATTTCACTCTCCAGCTCTAAAGTTGCCTCTTTCTCAGACGGACCCGACCACTGAATCTTGACTAAAGGCATGGTCTTACTCTGAAGCTTACGGACATCATGAGCCAAAATCTTTGATGGAACAGCTTCAAAGGTGAAGTCCTCCCTCAACTGAAGCGGTATGAACTCTATCACATGAGATGGTCTGGAATGTACTTCCTCAGCATGGACATATGGAAGACACTATGAACTCCTCCTAGAGACGGTGGCAACGCTAGACGGTAGGCGACCTATCCTATCCTTTCCAGGATCTCAAATGGACCTACAAAGCGAGGGATGAGCTTGCCTCTCTTCCCAAACCTCACTACCCCTCGGACTGGGGTGACCTATAGATACACATGGTCACCCCCTAAAACTCTAATGGTCGTTTCCTCTGATCTGCGTAGCTCTTCTAACGACTCTAAGTCACAAACAGGCTCTCTAATAGACTGAATCTTACCCACAACATCGTAAACCAAGTCTGGACCCACTATAGCTCTCTCATTCAGATCATCCCAACAAATGGGTGACCTGCACCTCCTACCGTAGAGAGCCTCGAACTGAGCCTTCCCGATGGTAGATTGGAAGCTATTATTATAGGCAAATCCAATCAAAGCCACGTACTGATCCCATCAGCCCCCGAAGTCAAGCACACATGCTCTGAGCATTTCCTCAAGAACCTGATTTGTCCTCTCTGTTTGCCCGCCTGACTGAGGATGATAAGGTGAACTAAAAGAAATCTTCATCCCCAAAGCTTGGTGCAAACTCTGCCAAAATCTGGACACAAATCTCGGATCTCTGTCAGACACAATCAAAGCATCGTGTAGGCGCACTATCTCATCCATGTATAACTGAGCAAGACGGTGCAAACTGTAGGTCTTCCTGATTGGCAAGAAGTGAGCGCTCTTCGTGAGCCTGTCCATAATCACCTATACAACATCAAAACCTCTCAGAGTCCAAGGTAGGCCCATAAAAAAATCCATCCCGACACTCTCCCATTTCCACTCTGGAAATGGGAGGGCCTGAAGCAAACCGGCTGGCCTCTGATGCTCTGCCTTGACCTGCTGACAGGTCTAGCATCTGGATACAAACTCGGATATATCCCACTTCATATTGTTCCACCAGAACATCTCTCGAAGATCGCGGTACATCTTCACACCTCCTGGGTGTACCGAGTACGGGGCTTAATGAGCTTCTGCATGATCTCACGCCTCAGGGCATCGTCAGCAGGCACATAGGCACGATCTCTGAATCTCAGACAGCCATCCTCTGAAACTCTAAACTCCGAGTCCTGACTAGCAGCAATCCCTCTCTGATCTTACCCAATCCGGCATCGAGCCCCTGACTGGCCTTGATCCGGTCAATCAAGGTAGGCCGAATCTGTAAAGCTACAAAAACCCCAGACCTCTTTGGACGAACAACCCAAATACGCAGACGCTACAACTCAAGGGCAGACCTCTGCGCACCCGTCAACGCACACGCTGCTCCAGAAACGTCCTCTCCTACTGAGGGCATTAGCTACGACATTCGCTCTAAAAGGATGGTAGAGGATCTTCACGTCGTAGTCGTGCAACAACTCAAGCCATCTTCTCTACCTCAAGTTCAGCTCTTTCTGAGTGAATAGATACTTGAGGCTCTTGTGGTCCGTATACACCTTGCACGAAGCTCCATACAGGTAGTGTCTCCAAATCTTCAATGCAAACACCACATCAGCCAGCTCCAAGTCATGGGTAGGATAGATAGTTCTCTCATATGGCTTTAGCTGACGCGAGCCATATGCATCTACCTTCTCATGCTGCATCAAGGCACACCCGAGTCCCTTGTGGGATGCATCATAGAAGACCTTCAGTCCCTCGGTCCCCTCTAGAGAAAGTCAAAATCGGTGCAGAAGTTAATCGCTTCTTCAGCTCCTAAAAGCACTGCTCACAGTCTTCGCTCCACTCAAACTTTACCTCCTTCTACAACAGACGAGTCAAAGGAATCACTAGCTTGGAGAAGCCCCCCCCCCCCAAATTTACGGTAGTAGCCCGGCAGTCCAAGAAAGCTACGAATCTCGACAACATTAGTGGGCCTAGCCCACTCTGTAATAGCCCTGATCTTCTTCGGGTCCACGGAGATGCCATCCTTGGAGACAACATGACCAAGAAGATGACCCGATCCAGCCAGAACTCGCACTTCTTAAGCTTCGCATAAAACTCCCTCTCCCTTAAAGTCTGGAAAACGGTCCTCAGCTGCTCCTTCAGCTCCTCAACATCTTGGAATACACCAAGATGTCGTATATAAATACCACAACGAACTGGTCCAAAAACAGCTTGAACACCCGGTTCATCATGTCCATGAACACAGAAGGCGCATTCGTCAGACCGAATGACATCACTAAGAACTCATAGTGTCCATATGAGTCCTGAATACGGACTTAGGCACGTCGTCTGCCTTAATCCTCAATTGATGATAACCGGACCTCAAATCTATCTTCGAAAACACTCTAGCCCCAGCTAGCTCATCAAACAAGTAGTCTATGCGTGGGAAAGGATACCGGTTCTTAATGGTAACCTTGTTGAGCTCCCTATATTCAATGCATAGACGAAGACTGTCGTCCTTCTTCTTAACAAATAACACTAGCGCTCCCCAACGTGCCACACTAGGGTGAATGAAGCCATTATCCAGTAGCTGCTACAACTGAATCTTCAACTCCTTGAGCTCAGCACAACCCAAGCGGGATGGGGCCTTAGATATAGGCTAAGTCTCAGGTGTGAGCTTGATTAAGAACTCCACCTCTCTAATAGGGGTAATTAGCTTACCCATGAGGTGTTTACCCATGGAACGATTCCGTAGGTATTCTGTGGGTATAATCGATTACCTACCACTTACCTATGGAAATTTCTGTAGGTAAATCCATTTTTTCTAGTAGTATAGCATAGAAATCCATGGCAAACCTTCCTCAAATGGCGAAACGCCTGCATAGCTGAAATCATTGGCGGTGAACACGGAATTTCATTCCCGGCTACTGACAAACGAGGCTGACCCGGCTCCTCAAACGTCACTCATATAGCAACACAATCAATGTGGGCATGGAGGGCATCAAGTTAATCCATGCCTAAGATCACATTGAAATTCGTCATCTCCATAGGGATGAGGTCTGCACACGGAATCCTATCCTTTACTACCACAGGACTATCCTTACATACAGAGTTGAAAAACATAGACGAGTTCCTAACTAGAGGACTATGAACACATAACTCAACACCCAGAGACACAACAGGCAAACTGAGCTCACCCACCAAATCAGCAGAAATAAACTATTGGGTGGCTTCAGAGTCAAACAAACAGAAGATAGCTGGAGAATACCTGTGACAACTCTGTCAGAGGATCGGTCCCTCTCTGGCCATCGCGTAGACTCTGTGTAACACCCCACTCGGTAACAACGTAATAATCACTCACGTTAACGGTAATAAACATGTCTCACAGTGGAAGGAAATGGTAATTAAAACTCACACAGGTGCTACCTGCCATCGCTCGCCCATGCGAGTGATGAAGCAATACTAAAATAATAATCAGGACAACAATATAAAATAAACTCCACGGTGATAACGAGATACCGCCTATACAACCATCTAAGTCTCCAAAACACAATGTTTACAGTGAGCGTCTAGTTGTATCCCAATACGTACAATACCAACATCAGTAAGTAAACGACTATCCTGAATACAGCAAAGAAGTACGTGCGGTATTCAAAAACCAAAAAGCCCTAACTACCCGGGCCCCGCACTCTGGCTTCATCCATGATCAGCAACCTACAAAATATGTGAAAGCTCAGCGATAAACACTGAGTACGCCAGGTTTGGACCCAAATGGTCACTTAAGTCGTTATTAACCGTCTTTGCATTAAATTCGTTTCATGCGTTACCGGTTTACAATTTATATAACATAATATAAAAACACAATTAAACACACAACAGTCATTACAAATTCACACACATCACAGTATTTCATCAGACAATTATAACAGAGGTGGTACTTCACGCATCGCTTGTTAACATAATCACATATCACAACAATTGGGCCCCGGGTCCTCCCATAACACTTAATTTGGTTAGCACTATCGGGCGTCAGTTAGGACCATCCGAAGATTCCGGGACTTATTCACTTTGCCAGTTTAAAAGAGTTCATATTTTGCCTGTTTAAAGGCGTTCACATATTCACTTGCCTGACGATCTATCTAGGCTCGTTCAGGGTTAAACTAGAGTAAACCCGATTCAGGAATTACTCAAGAGATCTCTACGCGCGACCAGTAGCCAGTGAGTAACTGGATTAAGGTAAACCATCACACTCATACCCACTCCAATGTTCGACTTAGTCAGTCAGTCACCCAGTTACAGTTTTAGGTACGAAGAACATCAGTTATTTGTTGGCTACCCTATGGGTTTTACGCAATGCCTAGAATTATTCTAGGTAGTACTCATGTTCGAGTTAAAGCTCTAAAGACCGACGATGTCATGTCTCGTTTCCTAAGTATTTTACCTAGGTTATAACTACATAGCTTATAATACTTAGCGTATTATGTCTGACAATGGCAATCACAATCACATTTCTCGTATATGTAGATTTATATAAGTCGATCTATAATCGACGTAGTATTTGCCCCGAAGGACGTTCGTGCATAAATAAATAATGCAGTAAAACACAAGTAATCATCACACACATTCATTTACACATAATCACACACGTTACTTAAACCACACAAATTCGAGCCCGAGGAAATCCTCAGGACAACTCGTATCAAACCTCTTTACGTACCGTACACCTAGACCAAGGTTGCGCAGTGTAGACCACTAAGCTGGTCGAGCACGCCCGTCTGAAGTACGATCTAAAAATACAAAGGATGCTAAAACTCAATCCTCATGACCAAGTGACTCGGTATTTCCGAATAACGTCAGTAGCCCCGGTATTTCATCCCCGGATTTCAACTGTTATTAGTTAAGGTATCGGTATACTAAACTCCTTACTCGTAGCTTGCATTAACAATCGGTTTATCAAAGGTGTCGGTTTTATAAAAACGTCTTAGTTAGTGTTTTCAAAAGTAGGAATTTATATTATTCCAACACTCAGTATTTTATAAGCGTTACGCTTTTACATAGGTTCGTTCGTTCTCGTATATTTAATTCAACCGTTTCGAGTGCATGCATAGGTACATGTTATAACCGATAGTTGCATGCATGGTATAGTTTATAACCTATGGTTGCATGCATCCATGCAATGTTAATTTATATTGCAAGGTACATTACTATTCCTTATTATACCTTGTATTATACAACTCCTCACTTATGTAACAAGTAGTATTTACTTAAAACCTTATGACTTTATAGTATATGATTATACTAATATATTAACATTTATCATTTACTATTATATGGTTTGTAAACCATAATGCATATGTATATATACTAGCGCCGGTTTTATACATATATATATACATTGATTTAATGAAGTATAAAACCTTATATTTCGCACATGTTATTTCTCATTCAAGATTTATTTTATCATACCCAAAATCATATAATAACCATCATATTTATGTCATTGTATACTATAGTTTATATCTTCATTTTGAATATATATGCATGCGCTACAACATCTAAATTTTATGAACTATACTTTGACCACATAATATTATAAAGTGTCATACTTATATCACTATATCATATAGTATGATATTTTATATGTCATCAAACTTTATAACATATTTTTGGTAACCATTAATATTACTGAAAATAACATATATATATGACACACTTGTACTTCTTCATTCATATAGTTTTCATTAATTACAACATAGCCACATAACTTATACCATGTTATAAATATCTTATTTATAACATTAAAAATTTGTAACAAGATATAACCTATAGCTTTATAATATTCTTTATAATTAACGAAAAGGCATATAGATTATATTTCATTTTCTTTTCAAATCCCACACTTTCCAATTATTACAATTTCACCACTTATTTACAACATACCATATTCATCATATACTATAACATTTAAACCTTATAGTATGTATATTATATACTTTCAAAAATTCTGAAACTAAAGAACAGACCTTAGGGTCTGTTTGGTTTTCATTTTCAACTTTGTATATTTATTCTTTTACCACAACTCTTATAGTATTTTTACATAACATATATAATATCATCCAAACATTATAATAATTATAACATATGGTTTTATATAATATTATTTTTTTTCCAATATTACTGAACACACCCATGGTCTGTTTGGTTCAATTTTTCCAGCAACAATATTTTCTTTTTTACACAATGACCACATACATTATCGTAGGTTATATATAGGTTATATTATACAGTTTTAATATTTATTATTTATATAACCTATAGTTTTATGTTGTTTTATTTGAAACAAACCCCTTACACTTTTAAAATTCTTTTTCCGCCCAAATCTTTTTCCTTATTTGCATATTGACCCCATTTTATATTATATACTTTCTATATCTCACAAAACTATATATTATACACTTTTGATAATATAGCCATTTAAATAACTCCAAAAATTCCCAAACTTTATACTTATGATATAAACTATTATATTAACCAATCTATACCCCAACTTTCGGTAATTACCTCTTATACCCCAATATTTCTATAAACTTAACATTTAACCTAATATGTTACTTTAAGTTCATAAACTAATTATTCATGACATTAAATTTGGTCAAACCACCTAACATGGTCTATATTGACCTATTGACTTACAGTTTGGCCAGAAGTTTGTTTATTTACAGTTTGCCCTCTTAGTTTTTCAGAAATTACATTTTTGCTAAAAATCTTATTAAATTTTATATAATTCATAAAATAAGGTTTTAATACCTAAATTTCGGCTATAACCTATGGTTAGCCCTTAAAATCATTTTAATTACAGAAAAACCCAAGAACATTTCCGGTAATGTTAATTACCACTTTAAATTCATTTTAAGCTTAATCTACATAAATTAAATGGCCCAAAAATGCCTGGCCTTATTACAATATTTAGCATAGAATAAAATTACACATAAATGTCTCAAATGACATAATAATGTCACGGTGTGAGCCTCGATTTTCAACCCTATCCTATGTTGATTAAAGTTGATTAGGATCTATGCGGGTTTTAGGTCCACTTATAACCTAAGATTAATAACAATGTCATATGACAATAATTATTAAAACCTAAGCTAGCTCACTGGAACCTATTATGAGTCGCCACCTAATTTTAACCTAGAGTAAATTAGGAAAGGTAGAGTTCGGGTTCGGGGGCTTGGTATTCGACATATTTAGGGTTCAAATTACTTTCATTACCCTTCCTAGGTCATTTTTCCTCTATTTAGTTTATTTGCGGCTTACTATGAAGTTGTTTTTAACCTAGGTGCGCGCTTCTGTTTTTTTTTTTAAATTTTTAACGTTTTTTGATAGAAAACTAATGTGAAATCTAAAAATACCTAAACTAGGGTTTCAGAGGCAGAATTAGGTCAAATTTTAATTTTGTCCGTGGCCACGGACCTAATGTCCGAGACCACGAACCCCAATTGAATTAAATGATTACGAAAACAGAACTAAAATAAAAACGCAAACTTGAAAAGTCCGGGGCCAAAGACAGGGTGTCCGTGGGCCCGGACATGTATTGTCAGAAACCCTAAAATTTGAAAAATTGAAAAATATGAAATCCCGACACCATCCGTGGGTGTCTGTGGTCACGGACAACCCGTCCGTGGTCCCGGACCATGCGTCCGAGGTCACGGACCACCCACGGATAGTGGGTTTTGATGGTTCCCGATGGTGTTTTGAGCTCAAATTTTATGGGTGTGTAACATGAAAGATGTACAAGACGTTAGTGCATAAAAGTCTTCAATTTAAAATCGAATTCAATGCGAAACTTAACAAACAAGTAATTGGACAGAAGCTTAAACAAATAACAATACATAAGCCAAAAAGGGTTGGTTTGAGCCCAAAATTTAACAGAAGACCAATGAGGTCGTAGTGAATCAAAAGAAGGAGGTCCCAACCTGTTTTATCTTTTGTGTCAATGAGATTCTTCTTGTTGGGAATCTTTCGGTGCCCTGTTGAAGCCGTTTCTGAATTGGATTGGATTCGAACTGAGCTTATGACCTTTGAGAATCGGTGATGTTCTTCATGTTTTGGTGGTGGTTTGAAGGTGTTTGATGATTGTGGATGTGATGGGAATTGAAAAACGTATTTCGGTGTTGATTTTGGTGAGATTTCAGTGTGTTTTGGTGCTTGAAGGTGCAAAAACGTGGGAGGCTGGATATGGAGAAGAGTTTTGACTGCCTAGGGTTCTAAGAGCTTGAGAGATTTTGATTTTATCAAAAGACCTATCCCTTTATATAGACTTTCTTAAAGATAAAGAAAATCTAGTAAAAGTAAGATTTTTTGGCATTTTAATTAACTGACTTCCCAAAGGAATTTTGCTATGAAATTTTAACCACATGTCAAGGATGGCAATTATGATTTTTCTGAACTGGAATCGAATTTTTTAAATGTGGGAATATTTTTAAATTCAATTTCTCGTCAGATTCAATCAGAAATTGCTAGAAAATTATTGGAAATTCAAAAAATCAAAATTCCAACGCCATTATGCTTAAAATGTCATCCACTATCATGGGTTAAAATTTAAAAACATTTCAAGCTGATTTGGGTATCTTTTGGAGGAGAGAGAAAGCCTATAGGAGGTCTCGGGAGCCTTAAAAATTATGAAAACGCCCCTGACAGTGACAAAACTGCTCCCCATGCCACGGAATGCGCCGATCGAGCCGGAATCTCTCATTACTTGATTGAAATGCCCCTCACAACACCAAAACCTTATAGACCCTAACCAGGGGGGTAAAAATATTAGGTATAATAGATTGCCCCCCGTCAACTAGACTTCGTAATGGATGTGAAAAGTGTGGTTGATGCTTGAGTGATGCCCCAAAATCCTCCATGTTGTCCGAAACTGCATTGACTACATCCAGCTATTCGAAGGCACTGACTACCTAAGCAATAAAACGTTGTCGAGCTATTCTAAGGCGCTGACTACCTATAAGCGAAAAATGTGTCAAGCTATTCTAAGGCGCTGACTACCAAGGTGACGAAAATGAAATAATGTCAAGCGGTTCTAAGGCGTTGACTACCTATAATAAATGAAATGATGTCAAGCTATTCTAAGGTGATGACCACCTAGGATGTGAAAACTGGGTGGTATGCAAATGCAAGAATGCTGAAATGCTAACGATGTAAATGATGCTCATGCTGATGATGATGCTTGAAATACCCCAAGCCTAAGTATGCTAAGTAAACATCAATTTATGATGAAATAAGGCTAAAACATGCCTTATAAATATTGGTAGACAATTTAAACCAAGGAAAATACAAGAAAACGCCATAAGGGCAATTTAAGCAAAAATGTGCTCTAAGCTTGGAGTGACTTTGATTAGCACCCAAATATCATTATAAGACTTTATTAACATGATAATGGACATGTTAGATCAATTACCAAAGAAAACCAAACTCAAAAACAAGCTTAAACACAAAATGTGCTTTAAAACTCCTTAAAGCACCTTTTGAGAAATTGTCATTAAAATGAGTTTTGAGTGGCTAAATGCCCATGATTACACCTTAATCAACATGTGTACTAATTAGTATCACATTAGGAAGCTTAAATCAATGGGAAACCAAAAATTTATAAATTTGTGCACTAATTGTGAATAATGCCAAATAGTGCCTAGTTTAAGCCTTTAGTCAACATAAGTCAATAAACTGGTCAACAAAGACCAAAAGTCTCTTATTAATAAAGAGGGTGACGGTTTTGAATGGTGACTCACCATGAGGAGCCAGCACAATAAGGAAAAGAAGAGGAAAAGAGAGAAAGTTACTATTTGCCTTTTTATAAAATATCTTCTTTTAGCCTACCTCTCTCCTCTCTTCTTCATTTCTATTCTTCCCCACCGATTTTTATTCTTCTTCTCTGTTCCAAAACCGTTCCCAAGCAGCTCCATTCATGCTCCATCTTCATTTGTCCACCAAATGTTCATCTTAGCTCCAAATAAAAAAACTAAGCATAGATTTCTCTTAGTTAGACCAAGGCCTTGCTTCCTATCTTTTCAAAATTTGAAAAGATTCATTTTGGTGCCATGGGTAATCGCCATTAGAGGAGGAAAAATTAGCTTGAAGGGTTCATTAGCTTCTTCATCCTTTCAAGGTAAGGAAAATGTAAGAAAAATCATGTTTCCATCACTTCTTCACCATTGCCAAAAATTTACCTCTTAAGATGGCTTGGTTACTCCTTGTTATAGCATTGATTCATTGTTAAAAAGACTTGGGGAGGTTTTGCCTTGCTTCATTATCAAAGCCATTCCAAAATTCAAAGGTAATCATCCACTTTTGAGCTTTAAAACACATATTTTTACCTAAGAATGAGTTCTATCAGTTTAGGCATATTGCTTAGTGCGCATTAGATTGTTTGAATGTGAAGTAGAATATTGGCAAGAAGATTGAAGTCCTTGTCAAAATTCAATCAAGAAAATCAAAGGAGGAAAGTAAGAGAAGCATGAGAAAAATAAGGTAAATTGCTTACCTAATGGTGGTTTAAGGTTTTAAGGGATGAGGTTTTGATAAGTACTAATGTAGCTTAAAGCTTACATTATGTAATGGGTTATATAACGTAGGAAAAAGAATTTAAACAAGCTTGTGAACTTGTGACTAAGGAGCCAATGGGAATGAGTTAGTAAGATAAGTATAAGGTGAATTAAGAGAACACTTATATTGCTATGGGAGCATTGTTGTGTGTATTGCAGGTTGAAAGCTTTTATATGTGGGAAATTCAGTGTTTAGCTTTAAGTCATTTAAGGGCCAAAGAGCCATGTCATTTAAGAGCCTTAGTGCTATACAAATTAAGATTATTGCACTATATTGAGTTTGTTTTGAATGAGCAGATTTGGGTGAGAACATATGATGAGAAAGGATATAATGAGGGTGAGATGATTGAATGAGAAAAACAATGCATTTGGGCATGATAATATACTAGGGGAGCTATGACGAAATTTGCGTAGATAACAAAGTGTTTAAGTGGTGGTTGTGAATTGATATGACCTAGGATCTACTAGGAGTCATTAAAAAGGAAATTTGAGTGGAAATGAGTTAACAAAGTTGTTCTTGAGGATTAGAATGACCTAGAGTTGTCTAGGAGAAGTTAGAGGTTAGGAGGGTGTAATTTGTGTGTTAAGATTATGTACTAAGGATTTTAGTGTTCATGATTGTATTAAGGGCGAAAAACTAAATGTTGGGTGTGGTGATATACTAAGGACGCCATATCAAAATTTGGAGAGGAAACTAAGTGTTTAAGGTGTTCTAAGGAGATTTTATGACTAAGGATGTTCTAGTAACATTAAGGGTTGTTTTTGGTGAAAATGGATAAACTATGGAGCTCTTGAGTACTAGGAAGACCTAGTGGTGTCTAAGAGGGACTAGGGGTTACAATGGTGAATTTAAGGCACCAAAACCATGGTTAAGGAAGCTAGGAAACTTGTTCAAAGTTTGAAGGAAAATAAGGTATAATGACTTGTAAGGATGTAAGCATGTGCTAGATTATATATAGCTTTGAGAAGTTTGAGTAAAGAAAATGGGTATGCAAAATGATGCTTGAGGAGTAGTTAAGATGGTTGTGAAGAAATATAATGATTAGTTGAGCTCTTAGGCAAAATCTAAATGTTGGAAGTGTAAGAAACTAAGCATAAGTGTTAGGAGTTTTTTTAAGAAATTAGGTGAAAGATCAAGGAATTTAGAATGAGTTTGATGGATGAATTAGGAGGATTTTAAGGTGCTAAAATGATGTTAAAACATGCTAGAATATGTATGGAGAGGTTAGGAAAAGATTGGATAAGAATAGAGGTTAAAAAGAGGTCAAAAATCATCATTCTTGGCACATTTAGTGTTGGTCCGGGTTTGTAAACAAGTACACAAACCTGGACCACACCACAAACATGGCAGAGAGTTATGTCCGTGGATGGTCTGGGTTTATAACCCTGTACACATACCCGGACCAAGTGAAAAATAAGGCAGAAACGTCTCTGAAGAGTTGGTCCGGGTTTACAACCTCGGACACAAACCCGAACCACTCTAAAAAGGCTCCAGAAAGTTTAAAAATGGGGTTTTAAGGTTGGGACTTGTTTGGTAATGACATTATAAGATTGTTAGGACGTAATTAATGACATATAATGGTCAGTAGGGGCATAAACAAGCTTTAGGAATAATGAGAAGTTAATGACTTATGAGATTAAGATTAAACTACAATGACTTAGTGGTGTTTAGTTGGAAATCATTAGTGATTAAGTAAACGAGGTTAATTAAAAGTAATTGACCACCCAATTCGATGAATGCTTTAGGGTTAGAGAATTTGGACTCCGGAGGAGAGTAATCAACCGAACGACCAACGGTGAACGGTATAGTTTTCTTGTGACCTGCTTGCTAACGAGGTGTCCCTTGGCTTGTGTGCTATTTGTTTATGTGCACCGACTAAACAAGATAAAGCATGCAACCGGTTATATTGTACTTATTGTGTGTGTGTTGATTTACACTAACACAAGAGACTTGAGGTTAGTTACTAACAAAGTTTAGTACAATTGGAAGAGATGAGGAATTATATTGTTTAACAGTTGGTTAATACCCGAGAAGGTTTAACTTACACTTGGTAATAAGATTTTCACTACCTGGAACTTAAAGGGGGGAGTGAGGAATCCGGGACTGACTCCGGTCATGCATGTTAAGGAAAGGGGGTCGGTATCTGAATCAGATCCGACTTCCGCTTAAGGACTTGTCTTCAGACTTGTTGCCTAGGGTCGAATGTCGGCTCAGCTACATTGGATTTCCAGTCCAAGGTAGGAGGCATTAAGATGGTGCGGTAGGATCACCTAAATCCTAATTTTATGTTAAGATGTTTATTCAACCAATGGAGTTAATAGCTCATTGGCTAGGGTTGCTTTTGACCTGACAAAAATAAACATTGAGATAAGATACAACCATTTCTATTTAAGGAACGGTTTGTAATCTAAGACTGAGATAAGGATTAAGATTGAGGTAAGATAAGGTTGGACTGAGATTAAGAGGAAACATAACTTAAGGAGTTAAATGATTAACTCACTAATTAAGGGAACACTTTTAAGTCGTTCATTGTTTTGAACTTTGATTGTTCATATGTGGCTTGTTGTTTATTGCATTTTCTATTATCCTTTGCATCTAATCAACCTCCATGCTATCGACAATTAGTCGTCGTAGCCATGTTAGCTTGGGGGCCATGAGAGGATCGTACCAGCAATTTTGCTGACCCTCTTTGGGGGCTGTTTTTATTTCGCAGGTGAATGACAGAAGACGATAGTCCTGTGAGTAGGATAGGGTATAATTTACTTCGGGTTGTCTTCTTTTAGTTGTACGAGTTGTGCATATACACTCGTTTAGTAAATGGTATGAGATGTTAGTAAGTTGTATACATTGTGGGGAGATTGTAAGATTGTTACGTAATTGGTTAAGGCTTGTAAGTATTAATGTTCTGTATAATCGGGTCCATCAGACCATAGCTAGATCTTGAAGATTGTAGTATGCCTAGTTGGTCATGTGGGTGACTAACGGCGGTAACACACATATTGTAAGAAATCCGCTGCAAGGTTAATAAATGAGAATGGAGGTTTATGAGATAAGTGTGGCTTTATGAGTTGGGGTGTTACAAAAAGTGGTATCAGAGCGTAGTTACGCTCTGATGACAGGAATTACTGAACTTAAGAGAATACTAAGGTTGAGTTTGAGTTACGGGTTAAGGGTTGAGAGATAGAGTGAAAGGTGCATTAGTTAGGACTTCCCGGTGTTTACCGGATATCCATAGTACCTAAACCGCCCTCCACATCCCTAACCTTGAATACGTGGAACAGATACCAGAGAGAAGAAAGCCTTCTCTTACTCGGGGAAACCCGATCTAGCAGTTAGTTAACAATAACCAATACGAGAAACATTTTCCCAGTCGTTCTTCCAACTTTTATGGTAGCTAGCTTCCTTTATCATTTTAGGAAGTTTTCTTAAGATTACAATTTTTGATGTTGTCTTTCCATTCATGAATTAGAACATTGTTCCATTTTCACTTTTTTTTTTTGCATTTATTCACAAATCCAGAATACCAATAAATAAGTCATCACGTCATTTCACTGCCTTCATCACATACATCCCATGTGGCTCACCACACCCCCCTCTCCACATGAAACTCATTCTTGCGCAAGGAATATCTCACCACCTTGTTGGCTTCCACCATTCATCACCTCTCAATGGAAAATTTCACCATACACTGAAAGCATCCCACTACCATGTTTTACTACATCACTCCACCAAAACTGCAAGACCTCATCGCCATGTACCACCACACGTACAGCCACCTCCAACAAATAACCTGGGTATTCAAAAGGCTTGTCAAAAGACCCCAAAACAATACTGGGGGCAATCTGAGTTAGGGGTCGATAACGTTTATTTCATTGGTTTAAAGCACGCGAACAAGTCTTTGAGTGAACATTTCGCGAGAGTGCCTTGAGCGTGTAAAACCATGAGTGAAAGAGCATGTCATTTTTATGTGGCTCCAGAGAGATTACATTCAAAGGTAAGGTAAACGGCATGACTCCGACTGAAGGAGATAATTTGTAAATTTACGCTTAAACCTATCAAAAGTAACAAAGAACGGATACACAACTATTAGGGATGACGAAGCACCTAGGTACAACACCACACAGCCAAAAGTTTGTGAACCCTAACATCGCACCCTAGGCACCTCCGCTGAGCTTTTTATATATGACCTCTTTTACAACACTACAAGCTCCATAAACAAGCCAACCAATGATGAATAACCGACCCGGTGACCAAAGGAAGCAAGGAGCCCGACTTCCGAACAGCAACTTCACAAGTCCAAAGAAGCAAAACTGCTACCAGCATGACGAAACGATCCGCAAATGGTCCCAAAGTGACACAGGATCCAAATGAGCTAACATCAAGAACAGCCGGGAAACACAAGAACCCCAAAGGAAAGAGATTCAAAGAAAGGCAAACCTGAAAAGCCTCGAAGAAATCCAAAATCGGAAAAAAGAGAGAAGGTGCAAGGAACAACCAAAAGTTCCAAGTCCCAAGTTCACAAGCGAAATCATCACGAAGTAGCCAAACAACTTCAAGGCAAAGAAGACAAGTCCGAGAGACGGTGCAAGTTGCAGCTTTGGTCACCCTTATATCTCCACATATCCTAAACATTCCTCCATTGTCCTGTTGGCATTCATCACACCCCATAGCCACGTTATAAGCTTAAAAGACTTCCGACTTAGTAGTTGTGTATCCAATCACGTGAAAGTAACAGGTTGAACGCGTAAATCTAACAAATGTCAAATTCAGTGGTTGAGATGTCTTGACCAAAAGGAGGGCACGAGTGCAAACATCAAACACTTTGAGTGTAGGATAGAGGGCACCGCATCAAAATAAACCTTGACCTTGTGAGGATGAGATTTGTTCTTGCGCAATTAATCAAAGAAAATACTGGGGGCAATCGACCGTTCCGTTCGATTGCCATGAAGCCCTGAAAACTCAGATCACCTCAAGGAAAAATACTGGGGGCAATTGTTGGTCCCAACAATTCCAACAATGACACCGATGGAGGCCCAAAAACCTGAAACCCAAAGGTTTTAAAACCCTCTCATTCAGATATCCACAGGCCCGTCCTAAGCCCTTCCTCCACATTCAAATATCCACAGGCTCGTCCTAAGCCCTTCCTCCACTTTCAAACATCCCCAGGCCCGTCCTAAGCCCTTCCTTCACATTTAAACACCCACTGGCCCGTCATGAGCCTTGCCATCTCCAGGTTTGCCATAAGCCTTAGTCCTTCTACATTCATCATGCACCTAAACATTTTCACTTAGATCCTTCCTTAGGCTCGTCATAAGACCTAGAACCGACCTTTAGGCTCGTCATAAGACCTAGTTCCAACCTTTAGGCTCGTCATAAGACCTAGTTCCAACCTTTAGGCTCGTCATAAGACCTAGTTCCAACCTTTAGGCTCGTCATAAGACCTAGATCCAACCTTTAGGCGCGTCATAAGACCTAGATCCATCCTTAGGCTTGTCATAAGACCTAGTTCCAACCTTTAGGCTCGTCATAAGACCTAGATCCAACCTTTAGGCTCGTATAAGACCTAGATCCAACCTTTAGGCTCATCATAAGACCTAGATCCATCCTTAGGCTCGTCATAAGACCTAGATCCACCCATAGGCTCGTCATAAGACCTAGATCCTTCCTTTGGCTCGTCATAAGACCTAGAACCGTCCTTTAGGCTCTTGGCAAGACCTAGCATTACCTTTAGTTTACCCACTCTCATCAAACACATTGCATTCATCTCATTCATATAGGCTCATCATAAGACCTAGTTGCATTATCCAGGCGCGTCACAAGACCTGGTGACAGAAAGATGGCGAGGTGATGGCAATAAATCCTCCTTTTGTGATGTCAACTTATTTTTGGGATCAATAAATGGTGGGAAAAGGCAATAGTCCCTAGGGTTTTTACCAGGAGTTATCCCTGCACACCGGCTTGGGGGGCGATGGCAATAAGTCCACAATGGGTCCAGCCAGGAGCATTGGCACGGGTTTCGGTCCCCAGAAGCATCCGAGCATCATCCGCATCATCAGCATCAGCATCATCAACATCAGCATCATCAACATCATCAGCATAATAAGCATCACTAGCATATCAGCATTCCTGCATCTAAACATTATTTTATTTTCATCATTTTTAGGTAGTCAACGCCAACGCCTTAGAATGCTTGACATCATTTCATTATCATAGGTAGTCAACGCCTTAGAATAGCTTGACATCTTTTCATTCAGTTTAGGTAGTCGACGCCTTCGAATAGCTCGACATAACTTCATCTTCCTTTATAGGTAGTCAACGCTTAGAACCGCTTGACATTATTTCATTTTGTTTCTCACTTTTAGGTAGTCAACACCTTAGAATAGCTTGACATCATTTTCATCATTTCAGGCAGTCAACACCTTAGAATAGTTTGACATCATTTTCATCATCTTCAGGTAGTCAACGCCTTAGAATCGCTTGACATTTACTTCATCATTTCATTTTTAGGTAGTCAACACCTTAGAATCGCTTGACATCTTTTCATTTTCATTCTCACTCATAGGTAGTCAGCGCTTTAGAATAGCTCGACACAATCCGCATACAGGGTCTTTTAAGATCCCAAAATTTTGGGGTGTCACTCAGGCATCAACTAGTCTTTTCATCTTCATTACAAAGCCTAGTTGACGGGGGGCAATCTGTTATACCCAAAATTTCAACCCCCCGGAGTAGTCTCTAAGGCATACGTGTTACAAAGAGCAAAAGGGGTCAAAAAGCACCAAGGCGGATTTTCCAAGGACATTATCGGGATTTTCTATTTTCATATGACTTGTTCATTATCTCCAAACACTTCCAAATATCATAGTCATTATGAAAGGTATTTCATGATTTTCTGATAATATTTATTCTGGACATTTAGCTTTTAATTCATATTATAAGCTAATTTCTTTAATTAACACATGAAATAACCTCAAAATAGAAATAATAAAAGGTTTCCAAAATTAAAATAAAATTGTCACATGGTTAGCATGACTACATACAGTCATAAACCTGAAATTATTTTATTTGGAACCTTAACCCAAAATTTAAAAGGGAAATTCAATCATTTTTGCAATTTTCACTCTCCTATGGAAAATACCGAAATCAAAACAAAACTTCATGAAATTTTAACATGCGATAGAGTATGATTATTAGAGACTAATGCCGTTGGAATTTCGTTATTTCGACTTTCCATAATAAGTTATGAATTATGGGAGATTCCAGATTGTGAGATTTTATCTAATCGGTTATTTATCAAAATAACCCGATTCAACTCTCAAAATTCTTAAAATTCATCCTTTATCTTCAGTTAAATATCATAATTTTTATCGGCTGAAACATATTTTAAAAAATCAGATTCCCTTAGAGCACAAAATCAGGGGTTTAGATAAAAATCTTGTTCTATCAACATGGCCTCGGCTCTTTCTATAAAAGGACCTTCCAAAAACGACCTAGGGCAGAGGAGAACTCCCATAGTCAGAAGACACAGCCGTCTACTTGCCTCCCACGTTTTCAACACTCCCAATACCGAAACTCTACCAAAATCATCCCAAAATCACAAAACACATTCTTTCTTCTCCCATTGAACTTCCAAGCATCAAAACACCACAAATACAGAACCAAAACGTGCTTAACAACACAAGGAAGAAGAGGTCAGAAGCTCGGGTCAAAGTCGAACCGGATCGGCCACCAACGAAGCTTTCAGAGATTCCCGACGTGAAGGAACAATACATTCTCGAAATCAAAACAGGGTAAAAACCAAATTCTCTAACCCTTCTGGTCTAAATACACTTCTGGTTAAAATTGCTAACCGAATTGATTTTTCCTTGTTTCTGAATTAAGGTTTGTTTGTGTTTATGCCTTCTAACTTGTTCGTTAAGTTTCGCATTAAATTCGATTTAAAATTGAAAACTTTCAATCACTAACGTCTTGTACATCTTTCAGGCTACACACCCATAAAATTTGAGCTCAAAACACCGTCGGGAACATCCCAAACGCCGCCGTCCGAGGGCGGTCCGCACCCACGGACGCTATGTCCGGGGTCCCGGACGTCTTGTCCGTAAGCCCGGACACCCCCGGACGGTGGCGGTATTTCAAAATTTTCAAAATTTAGGTTTTCTAAAATAATGTTCGGGCCCACGGACATCCTGTCCGTGGCCCCGGACCTTGCAAAATTGTGTTTCTCTTTAATTCGACTTTTATGCTCACATAGGTTAACTAGGGTCCGTGGGTTCGGACATTAGGTCCGTAGCCACGGACGGAAACAAAATTTGACCTAATTCTGCCTCTGAAACCCTAGTTTAGGAATCTTTAATTTTATTTTAATTTTCTATCAAAAAATGCTAAAAAACACAAAAAACCAGAAGCTCGCGCACTTAGGTTAAAACGACTCGTAATAAGTCGTAATTAAACTAAGTAGAGGAAAAACGACTTCTAGGGGTAATGAAAGTAATTGAACCCTAATTAAGTCGAATATCAAGCCCCCGAACCCGAACTCTCCTTTCCTAATTTGATATAGGTAAAAATTAGGTGGCGACTCATAATAGGTTCCAGTGAGCTAGCTTAGGTTTTAATAATTATTGTTTTATGACATAGTTATTAATCTTAGGTTATAAGTAGACCTAAAACCCGACTAGATCCCAATCAATTTAATCAACATAGGATAGGGTTTAAAATCGAGGCTCACATTAAGTAGGCAAGGAGAGGATTTCCTTTCCCAAAACTGACGCTAACAACAAATACAACAACACAGCAGCAGCAGCAGAATTCCAGTAACAGCAACACTTGCTATCGGTTTGCACTAGCTTCTATTATTTTCTTCTAGCTCACCTCCGACTGGTTTCTCTTGATTTCTACAGATAAATTATCATTCTTCCTTCTCCTGAATTCTCCTAGCTCCTGGACTTGAATTCCTCTCCCGAAGATGGCGCACACAAACTCAACAACAACAGCCATAATCCAGCACTAGTTCACGGTTTGTACTCTCCTCTTCCTTGTTGTGTTTAAATTTCCTACTAGTTTTCTTCTACTACCGCTGGGAGTCTTCGTGGGTAAAGAGAGGCAGGATAAAAGTTTTATGGATGAGAAGAATAGGCTGCCGACATCAACTTGGATAAGGTAAGATAGATTTGTTTATTTATTTTGCCAAGGTACTTTGCATAATGCCAGCTTTCATTTGCTGGTTAACTAAGATTGTGCCATTTCACTAGTGACTAAGACGAAAAGAAGCGACGTCCTGTTGAATTGGCATGGGAATTGATTTCCAAACAGCAAGGTAATGTCTAATATAATGACACCTACTATGTTGGTGTTTATTTCTCATTGGTAGTGTTGGTTGGCTAAATAATGCCACCGATCCTTCCTAACCAAATAAAGTCATCGGCTGCACATGGCTAATTAAATGAATTTGGCTGTGATAATTACAAAGTGACAAAGGTATTACAAAATACAACCGGTAACATTGATATAAAGTGGGCTGGTTATATATTTATAACCGGTAATATAAACTTAGTTTGTCATTGTAACAATGACGCATTTTAACATGTCACTGTAATAATGACATATTTTAATATTACCAGCGGTAATATAAATTTAACATGCCACTGTAACAATGACACATTTTACATTACAGTCGGTAATATAAATTTAACATGTTACTGTAAAAATGACACGTTTTAGTATTACAAATCGGTCACTTTTACCAATAAGCTAGGATATAATAATAATGGATAAGAGTAACGTAACTAAACAAGCTAACACGTCAAATACATAGTCGATTGACATGTACTGTACTAGTATATTACTTAGGATAATGATGGGCTAATAACATAAATGGTGCCGATAATTTTAAGGCTATGTTTGGCCTGATTTTAACTGGAAAATAATGATTATATTAGGTATAAACTAGGTAAAGAACAAGAGAATAAACCGGCTAACTACGTACCTTTACAGCCGGTAATATAAACTTAACATATCACTGTAATATTTACAGTCGGTATCTATAGCGGTTATAATACATGTATACATGTCTATAATTTTCATTTGTATTTACTTATATCAATTTCAAGTAAAACATACACACATAAAATAACAAGGAAGGTATATTTTATAACTAGGATTTTCCAGGGTGTTTCAGTCAGAACAGTTCTGGGTCGGTCGGAAGGATTTCAAAGAACGAAAACTTACTGGAATGGACCGACCCAGGGGTTGGGTCGGTCGGTGGGTCGGTCGACCCAAAACTTACAAAAAAAATGTATAACTCTAATAAGTATGTATATATATATGTATACCCACATATGCATATGTACATATATATGAGAACACCATGGTTAAGTAAGGAAACAAACTTGAAGTAAGTAAACAATGTGTAAGTGTAAGGATTGTGAAGACTTAGTAAGTACGAGTTAGGAAACGTAAGAGCAATCGAGTTAAGTTAATGATAGTTAGATTAATCACTCGATTGTATGTATATCATAGGATTTGATTTGTGAACACCTGAGGAACGTCGGAAACAAGTACAACGGTGAATGGTATGAATTCCTCATGCCCCGTATGCTACCTTGGTTACTCTGATTTGTGTGTTATGTGCTAATTGATCACCAAATAAGATAAACACACGAATCTGAGTTATCATGTTTACTTGTGAAAATGTAGTGTTGTATCTTGTTGAGTATTGTCTTTAAATCATAGTTTGTATAATTCATGAAATGTAGAAATGAATATGAGTGTGTGTATAATGTTGTATTGTACTGTGACCGAATGTGATTGTGATTGAACTTCTAACTGATTCCTAACAAGCTAACCAATCTAACTTAATAATTGGTAATTAAATTGGAATGAGTAGAAGTCTGATATAGTTTCGGCCACGCGTGAGGATGCAGAGACACAGGAGGTTGGATCCAATTCCTGACTCTTAAACTAGTCCGCGGCCCAAAACCCTTAAATGGGTAGCATCCCGGATTGGTGAGTCAAGTAAATCCCGGTGGTGGGACGGTGTAGTCCCCGAGCCAGAGGTCATACCGACTTAACATGAGTAAAAGTAAGTAAGTATGGAAAAGTAAGTAAGTGTAAGTAAGAGTAAGTAATGTGTACTGAGTAAATGAGTAAAAGCATTTCGATTAACCCGGATGCGTAATTTGTGTATGTGAAGGTAAGTATTACGTATGCTATTATAATGTTGCCTTGGATTATCTATTGTAATGAGCTTGATTGTATGATGTATGTAAAGCATGTATGTATGAAATCAATGAACCGCATGTTTAGTCGGCCTTAAATAGTCGTTGTGCCCTTGTAAGCACTCGGTATATGTGGAGTTCATGCGCAGCTTTTGCTGAGCCCCTTGGGGCGATGTTTTTAATATGAATGCAGGTACACGAGAAGGGTAAAGATGATGAAGATCCTAGTTTGATTCTTTTTGTCTGTAAACAATGAATTATGAATGGTGTACTAAGTAGTACAGGGCTGTAGGTTGTGTTAGCCGGTGTACCATGGGGTACACCCTTTTGGATAATGAAAGCATTGGGATTGGTATAGATGAGTAACTTGTAGAAACTCATTATTTTGGGAGATTGGAAAAGGGATGTAATTAACTATGCATTAAGTACTCGGTAATCCAGGAATGCAAGTATGTTATCTTTTGTAATCGGTATGTAATGTAGTAGCTCGGTATACTTAGGCATCAGACCGTCACTGTAAGTAGTAATAGCCTTGCTAGCCGTATGGGCGGTTAGCGGCGTTGTATCACCCGGTGTAGTAGTAGTGTTTCCGCTGCAACGTAGTAGGATTATCAGGACGATTAGACGGTAAGCATAGGATTAACGGTAGGGGTGTTATAGTCCCGGACCATGCATTAAAACTGGCCGAGAGAATATTAGCCACTCTGGTCCGGGACTTAGGTTAAGTACTAAGACCCGGACCACCCTTAATTAAAGCGGAGATTCACCTACCCATATTGGTCCGGGACTTAAGTCCCGTATGAAGTCGCGGACCACTACATAAAATACATCCGAGAGTTTTGTTAAGTGTAGGTCCGGGACCTTAGTTAAGGACCAAGTCCCGGACCACTTAAAAATCTTTGTTTAAGGTTATAAAATGATGTCGAATGATGAGGTTTAGTTAGTAATGATGTTATAAGGTTGTCTAAGACAAGTTTGGTGTGTTATAATGACAATTAAAAAGGTGGAAAGTTATAACAAAGTGTGGAAATAAAATAAACTAGATATGTGAAGAAATAAGTTAACAACGGACTAGTACGTTAATTAACCGACGTTACTAAATGTGTATAGGATTCTTCAACGGTGGAAAACAAACGCAGCAGGGACCAAGGTATGGTTTTCTTGCAGTCTGTTGCCTACTGGTTTACACCGGCTTGTGTGTGTTTGTTTTTCTGTGTGCTTATGACCTTGTAAGACTTTAGTCATGAAATGAGTTTACAGTTGTTAATATTATTATTATGTTGGTAAGTGATGTCTCATTTCCCTTGTGTGTGTCTAACTAGACCTAAACACTTGCTTGTTGAGTTAACTTAGTAAGTTTCAATAACGGGACTTCTAACAAGTGCCAACGGGGAAAGAGAGGAGTCCGGTCGTTCCGGCCACGCGTGTGAGTATGGGAGTCGATGTCATAACCGGTTCGATTCTCTGTGTATGTTAAGGTTGTCTTCTCTTTTGGTTTTCAACCTTCCCTTTAGCTTAACCAAGGCTATTTTACTGACTCACGTCGGGCCACAGGGGCATACTATGTTTGTTCGGTGTGCTTGGATCACTATATCCGACGCACCTTTGAGTTAAGTTAACCGTTCATCTAACAGGACGGTAACGAGTTATGTAACGAGCTTA
>CM041781.1:213215157-213237880 GCA_023374045.1 Limonium bicolor
CTGGACGAGAAACAACGCTCTTCATCGACTCAAGCTCTCAAGCTCTTCATCATCTGCATCACATCCTCAATTCCATTCAATCTCACCAATCATCATTGCCGTCGAGGAGAGTCATCAGAAGTGAGTCGACCATCGCCTTCAACCTTGCGCCAGTAGTCTTCAAATCTGGATTACAAACGAATTTGGGAGTTCTTCTTTCTCTTGATGATTTCCTTCCCTGTTGTATTTATTGGTTTCATTGATATGTCTGGCTAGTAAGGATTGCTCTGGGGGAGGATTGTTCGTAATAGATGCAAATTAGCTAGTATTATCTACAATTTGAATATGAGATTGTATTGGATTGTTTGTAGATTAATGTTAATCATTCACCTTCTCTATTAATATCATGAGTTTCTAGAGTTGTTTTGCGAATCTTGTTATGATCAGATCAGGTGATTAACAAGAAGTTAGAATTAATCTGAAAATTTGTGGAGAACTAGTCGGATAGTGAGTTCTCCCTGCAATTGCTAATAATTCTTCGCACTTATTCCGCCTATATGTGTTTTGTTAGATACTGGATTAGAGCTGGCATGTTGTGATAGGTGAGCTCTTTAATGAACTAGGATTTAGCATTGAAGAGAGTAAAAAGAATTGGCCAATCCGAATCTCATAGGAGAATTGTAGAAATTGCTAACTATATCCAGTAAAGAACAACCCAAACCCAGAGTTCCATTCATTTGATCAACCTTTTTCATTAGTTTTCATTAATTGTTCATTTAAATTCTTGATTTACGTTATTTCAATTCAATCACAAAAACAATTAACAACCCCCCTGTTTCCAGTTTTCTAAGGATTAGGCTTATTTCTTCAAGTCCCGTGGATTCAATACCTGGTTACTTAATTTCCTATACTATAGTGACCGGGATTTTTGCAACCCGACAGGACTTTGGTTTATTATTTTCTAGGTTTAATTTCATAGTTTTTAGTATATCAATTTTCTTGTTTGCACTTGTCGACACTTTAACACGTAAACTTTTCTGGTGTTTTCTTGTGGTAAAAAATCAACATTTTTTACAGGTTATACTCTTTAACGGCTATCACAAGTACATTTTTATCTACAACTTCTTAACCTTTAATAACTCCTGCCTGGCCTCCAGTAAGGTATACCGCCCCGGTCGACATCTGAAGGCATTTGGATTATGGCCTGTAAGTCTACCTGCGCTGAGAATGAGGCTACAGGCGTGTATGGTGTCGAAGGACCGTCTTCGTCACCAAGGTCGTCATCATCAGGGAAATCCTCCGGCTCCATCTCAGGATCATCTTTCGAACTTTCTTCATCTACAGACAAGGGGTCATGGTCAGGTTTATTTTCAGGGTTTTCATTATTTTGCTCCATTGAAGGTGTGACAGCAAGCTCAAACTCCACATGTACTGCTAGGTTCTTCAGCACATCGGTATTCTACAAGTAGTTTGCTACCATCATCTTAACATGAGCATTGCTATTGATTCGAAGAGGAAGAAATGATGCGGGTTGATATTTGCACTTGAGCTTCTGACAAATGAGGGCGGTAATCACGTAATCTCCCCTCAACTATGAATCAACCAGGTTTTCACATGATCCTTGAAAGATTGATATGTGGTGAACTCGGAAATTTGTGTGAATATAAACTTAGACAAGTGGAAAATATGAAAATACAAACCATAAGGATCGTATCTCAAATCAACATGTAGAAATAGAGTACAAGGGATTTCCATCAGAGATTGTTTGTTGAATAAATGGAAGAGAACTTGGAAGAAGACAATATTAGTTGAAGAACAATATATAGAGTAGGAGGAAAATGTTGCCGTTGTAGCTGGAAAAGAGTTGGCTCAATTATGAAGGAAGCGATCGGAGACGTATGCAGAGAGGCGTCTGACCCATGATCACTTCCTTTGCAAATAAACCAATGACTATTTTTCATTTGTTAAGGAGATGATCATGACACAGACACCTCTTTACAAGGCATTTTAGCCATAATCGTTTCCTTCACATGCCAAAAAAAAATGACACCTGTCAAGGAGTAAACGGGACGGGGACTCATTGAGGGGAATTTTTCCCAAAAATCCTACCGTACTTTTCCCTGATTTTTTTTTTCTATCCTGTTGGGAGACGCGTGGGGGAGAATCCCTCACATGGGATTCATTCTTCTTTTCTACCTTTGCTTACCTACACAGTTTGGCATTGTGCAGCCGCAAACAACACGACAAGCCCATTGGGTCCCCACGAGCAGACGCAGAAGAGGGCCCTTATCAGTGGGATTCAACTGGTGAATAACTGTAATCAATTCTGTCAATTGGAACTTAAATTTAGTTTAAATATGGATTCAACTTCAATGAAGTAGTTTTGAATTTAAATTAAGAAGTACAGAGCTGAATCATATTCTACCCGCAACTATACGGAAACTACTTTGAGCTGGCCAGTCAAACTGAATGTCTGGAGTTTGAATTCCCAATGGTCCGGTTGATGTCAATTGCTAACTATATTAGTAGTCCGAATAAATAAAGCTAGGGTGAGCAAACGGGGTGATTATTTCGGATTATCATATGTTTTAACCGTTTTACAAAAGTTCGGTTAAACGGTTATCCATAATAAAATACGGTTCGGTTAACGGATATTAAAATTTAAAATTCGATTATCCGTAATAACCGAACTTTTACAAATATATTTTTATAAATTTTATTTTTTCTTAACCCAATAATTTTATCTGATATATTACTACTCACTCAATTAGGTTTAGGTTTTAATTATTTCGGTTAATTCAAAAAGTTTTGGTTTAATTTTTTGTTATTTTAGGAAGTTCGGTTATTTTGGATATTTTAAAAAGTTCGGTTATTTCGGTTATTTTAGAAACTACGGTTATCGGGGTGGTTAACGGTTATGAGTGTAACATAAAAAACGGTTATTGGTTAAAACGGTTATCGGTTAAAACGAATATTAGTATTAAATTCGGTTAATTCGGTTATAACCGAAATAACCGAACACCGTACCTTTTTATTAAATTTCGGTTAATGGATATCCGTTTTAACCGTTTGCACACCCCTAAATAAAGCGGTGAAAAAAAAAATAGAACCGGAGCAAAAATTAACAACTGGCTGCATGTCATTAAATGGAGCCAATGCCAGTGTCTTCCTAATAAATTGATGCCAAATAGAAATATTTTATATTTAAATATTAGATTTCTTAATTTATTGATTATTAACAAGTTTTCAGTTGAACTATTGATACTTGACGCCAATATAATTAAAAATTATTATTATTTTCTAATGAAGAATTTTAATACTTTTCATGTAATTAAATATATTTTTATAATTCTAGCATATAATTACGAGATGAATGTTAGAACCACATTACAATTACTTACTACTGAATATGTTATCTTGTTGAATGGAATTTAAATAAATAACGGTTCACTTTTAAAAAAGTTTCTATTATGAGTGGCACCTATCGTATGTTATGATGTTACTGGTGTAATAACATTATAAAGGAAAATAGGAAAAAATGATCAACAAAAAGTGATGGAAAAAATTCATATCACTCATCCACCTTTTGTGCCATGTGTCACCCGCTGATCGAGTGAGTAACAAAAATATAAAAAAAAATTCAAAGTGTTATAACTTATAAAATATAAGTGTAAAATAAAAAAAATATCATTATTCATCATAATTCGTGCTCTTCAAAACAAGATACGTCATGAATATATTTTGGCAAACTTAAAATTTTATTTTACATTCAGATGTTTTTACAAAATTGAATCTTATGTTTATCTAAAATGAATCAGTAGTGTTACAGAAGTAAATCTTATGTTTAAGTAAAATGAATCTAGTGTCATAAAAGTACAAATTGTGCTATAAGGGAATTCCTTCAACACACATTGTAACTAAAGTGAATAAGATGTTTAAGAAAAGTGAATCAAAGGTTGTTAAAAATTGGACCTAAACCCTGCACTACAAACATTAAAACTTCCTTTGATGTTTTTTAGCTTTCCTAGGGTGGTTTTTAGTGTGTGTGGTGTAGGGTAATATATTTTGAAATTGTTCTACTTTATTATATTGTCGTCAGTGACTCGACGGTTTTTCAGGATTTGTGGTTAAGGGTTTAGAGTACCCTAAACCATACACTACAAACCCTAAAAATGCTTTCAACGATTTTAGCTTTCCTATGGTGATTTTTAGGTTGGGTGGTGTAGGGTAGTGTTTTTTGAAATTCTTCTGTACTTTATATTGTTGTAATTGACTCGACAATTTTTTAGGGTTTGTGGTTAAGGGTATATTGAAAAGTGAATATTTCGTTTAAAAGAGTGAATCAAATGTTTAAGAAAAGTGAATCTTATCATAAACTTAAGTGACAACAATATGAACCTTTCATTCATTTAAAAGTGAATATTTTGTCAGAAAACATTTAATCAAATGTTCAAGAAAAATGAATCTTATATTTAAGAAAAGTGAACTTTAAATAATGTGAATCTTTTGTTTTTTAAAATGAATTTTAATTTTAAGAAAAGTAAATCTTAACGAAGATTCGGTTTGTTAATGAATAAGGTTCAATTTATTATTAAAGAAGATTCATTTTGTTAATGTATAAGATTCACTTTAAAATATGTAATATATACTGGTTCTAAAAACAGAAATTTTAAGTTAAGCAAAACATATTCATGATGCATCTTGTTTTGAAAAGCACAAATTATGAAACAATAATATAATTTTTTTATCTTCGCACTTATATTTTGTATGTTATAACATTATGAAAAAAATTGTTTCTCCCTCCTAAAACAAAGGCCCCATTTAGTCCCAAAAACTCCACTTGTGTACAATTCACTTCACACATAGGAACATAATGGAATCAGGAAAGGGAATATATGGGAAATGAAAGGAATTCCCCTAAAATCAAGAAGTTTGTTGGGTTCTGTTTCACAAACAGAATACAATTCCTAATTATTCCCTTTCTTGTTGTTTAATTTTGATATATTGGATTAAATCTTACATAGTATGTATTTAAATAATGTATATAATATATTTATATAAATAATATATGTTAATATTTATTTATAATATATAGTATCTATATTATAAATATATATATTTATAATTATAATTTATATAAAATACATATTCATAATTATATAAATTATACTTAAACTTTACATATATATATTTACATAAATTAAATATAATGCATATTTATAATTATATAAATTATATAGTATATATATTAATATTTAATTAAATTAAATAATATATATTAACATGTATATAAATTATAAACATATATAGTTTTAAATTTTAAATAGTATTTAATATTAATTACATACATTATATAATATTAATAATATATAATATATATTTAATTTTTAAATTACAAATTATAAATGATATATACTAGTATTATATAAATTATATATAATATATATTCATATTTATATAAATATATAGTATTCATATAAATATATATTTAAATTATAAATATATATTTTAATATCTATAAAATATACATTAATATATATTAGTATTTTTAAATATAATATATAAAAATATATACATATATTAGAAATAACATATACTAATATTTGTCCAAATTAGGCACAAATAGATGAAAAACAAAACAAAGGGAGTATCATTCCCTACAATTTTGGGGGAATTGGTAGAGGGACATGAGGGTTTTTAAAACTGAAAGTGGGAAAAACAAAATTTTAAAAATATAAAACAAACAATCACAAAAGGAATCATTCCGTTTTCTTTACTAGTGAAGTAAACGCCCACTAATTTTTTCCCACAGTCTTCACCTTATCCGGCGCCAGAGTCGCCATAGCCTCTTTCTTACCCTTGCAACCTAAACCATCACCCTTAGTTGGACTGTTGTGTACACTCGCGGTATATATATTCATTTTTATGTTATGCCTTTGGATTAAACAAACTGTGCTATGTAAGAAATTCTTGTCCCTAATCCATCGTACTTAATTAAGTATGACGTGTATATTCATAGCCATGTATGCATAGCATACATAAACGCTTATAGTAAGGACAAAACACAAGATTCTAACACGCGCACACACATATATGCATAGCATTTATAAGCGCTTATCGTAATGACAAATTAATATATGCAGTCTCTCACTCACCTACGTATGTATGTGGCTCAACTACCACTTCCTTCTGTTATGACAATATGAGATGTGTATATTTAAGTTCCGTTTTGAATCAAGATTATAGGGAATAAATGGAAATTAAGAGATGTAGAATACTGTCTATATATCACCACACAATATACGACTATAATTTCTGAATTTATGATTGTAAAATTTTAAAATAAACTTTATATTCCTTAAAACGATTATACTCTAAATTTAAAATCTTGACTTAAAACAAACACTTAGAAAAATTGTATAGCGGCCGGTAGTTTTCAATTAGTATAGAGTAGTACTATATACATCATGCCGCCCGTTTTTAATCGTAAACAAAGTATATTGAAACAGAAATATCTTACTAATTCACAAGTTGGGGCAGCTCGACTACAGAAACTTAGCATTTATCCGAATCATAGACGAGAAGTATGTCGGGAAAAATACGGTGTGAGATGGAGACAAGAAAGATAAATAAAAGAGACCCGAAACACCGATGGAGATGACACACAATATTTTAACAAGGAAAATCCCTTTAATGTAAAGGGTAAAAACCTCGTCAAAAACATTGATCCAAACTTCCACTATAATGATGGGCTTACAATAACCTTCTTCGGATTACTACCGAAGGCTCTCTCTCTCAAATAATGTGGAAATATTGAGATAATAGGAACTAGAAAAATATCTCACAATTTTTCTTCTCTATTTTCTCTCTTTGCACTTAGTGCAGATTGCTCTCAACTCTCTCTTCTTCTTGTTGTATGAAGAGTTGGATGATCTTAAATGGCCTTGTTAATGGCTATTTATAGGCAGCCAAAGGGGTTGGTTTGCCATGTGTGAATGTGCTGCCTTCATTTTATTCTTTTGCTGCATACATATATGTCAAAGGTAGGCACCGTTTGCCACCAATTTTTTCTTTGAAGGTGGGCAGGTGGGCCCCAATAGTGAATACTACTAACAAATCTCCCCCTTCGAACTATTGAGGACCACTACTCCATCTCCGTTACAACACCTTTCGAAGTTAGCTACTGGAACAGCCTTGGTCATCATGTCTGACTAGTTATCATCGGTGTGAACCTTCTCCAGATAGACTAGCTTCTTCTCAATCACATCCCGGATCCAATGACATCGAACATCAATATGCTTTGTCCGAGAATGAGAACTTGGATTCTTAGCTAGGTGAATAGCGCTTTGGTTATCACATCGAAGCTCATAGCGTTCTTGCTCATGGCCAAGTTCTTGCATGAAACCCTGCATCCATAACATCTCTTTGCACGCTTCTGTAACGGCAATGTACTCTGCCTCGGTGGTTGACAAAGCAACACATTTCTGAAGTCTCGACTGCCATGAAACTGTTCCCCCTGCAAAGGTAATCAGATAAGCTGAGGTAGACTTCCGTGAGTAAACATCACCGGCAAGATCTGCATCTGTGTACCCTTCCAACAAAGGTTCTCCTCTTCCGAAGCACAAAAACCTCTTGGTAGTGCCTCGAAGATATCTAAAGATCCACTTGACTTCCAATGCTCTTTGTCGGGATTAGATAGAAACCTAATAACAACTCCGACTGCATGAGCTAGGTCGGGACGTGTGCACACCATGGCATACATGAGGCTACCCACCGCTGATGAATAGGGCACCTTCTCTATATCATCATCTCCTGCTGATGATCTCTGACTCGAACTTAACTTGAAGTGAGGAGCTAATGGTTTGCTTACTGGTTTTGATTTCTTCATGTTGAATCTTTCAAGAACCTTCTCTACATATTGTTCTTGAGATAACCACAATAACTTCTTCGATCGATCTCGAGTGATTGCCATGCCTAATATCTTCTTTGTTGTCCTCATAGCAAAGGATCCACTAAGCGCCTTCTTCAGGGCTGCTATTTTGGTTCATCCTGGCCAATCACGAGCATATCATCTACATAAAGAAGTAAAATGATGAAGTCACCAGTTGAGTACTTCTTCATAACACACAGTGATCGGTGACTGTCTTCTTGAAATTGTGTTTGATCATGAAAGACTCAAACTTTTTGTACCACTGTATCGGTGCTTGTTTCAAACCATAAAGGCTCTTGTTAAGCTTACATACCAAATGTTCTTTCCCAGGGACTTCAAAACCTTCTGGTTGATCCATGTATATCTCTTCCTCTAAATCACCATGAAGGAATCCGTCTTCACATCCATCTGCTCAATCTCCAGGTCCAAGCAAGCAGCTAGGCCGAGTACAACTCGAATAGATGAATGTTTTACCACTGGAGAGAATATCTCCTCGAAGTCTATTCCTTTCTTTTGGCTGAATCCTTTCATAACTAGCCTGGCTTTATATCTTGGTTTTGAACCGTTATCTTCCGTCTTCAAGCGGTACACCCATCTATTTTTCAACGCTCGTCTGCCTTTGGGTAACTCTACCAGATCATACGTCTGATTCTCATGCAAGGATTGCATTTCCTCTTGCATGGCTTCCATCCAATTAGAATTATGCTCGTCAGCAATTGCTTCCTCAAAGATTCCGGCTCGCCTCAGTAAGTGTCACATACTCATCAGATGGGTATCTTGAGGTAGACCGTCTCTCTCTGGTGGATCATCTCAACTGAGGCTCCTCATGAAGGCCGTGCTCGGTAGGTACTTCATGGGTTTGTGTTGGCTCAGTTTCATCAACATCATGTTCTACTGTGGAGTCTCATGATCATCGTTGGCACCGAATCTCCTAGTGTACCTTGATCATGGCTATGAACTATTGGTAGAGGATCTTGGTTGGGGCTAATGATACTTGTGGCCTTAATGGGCTGCTCTCGATCCTTGGTTGTTTGATCTTCGAAGAAGACTACATCTCTACTTCTGACAATCTTCTTATCTTTAGGATCCCATAGCTGATAGCCCATCTCATCCTTTGGTGAACCAAGGTAGATACATTCCTTGGTCTTGGCATCCAACTTTGAGCGTTCATCTCTTGGAATGTGGACTAATGCTCGACACCCAAACACCTTGAAAGTGTTGTAGTTGACCTTCTTCAGACCATATCTCCTCTGGAATCTCTCCGGACAATGGAACTGATGGTGAGCAGTTGATGATGTCTATTGCTGTCTTTACTGCTTCACCCCAGAAGTACTTGGGCAGTTTGGCATGTGACAACATACATCGAACTCTTTCAACAATAGTTCAGTTCATACGCTCTGCTAAACCATTCAATTGTGGAGTCTTTGGTGGTGTCTTCTCATGCCTAAAACCTAGGCTCCTACAAAAGGTGTCAAAAGGGCCACGATATTCTCCCCCGTTGTCGGCACGAACACACTTTAACTTTTTACCGGTCTCACGCTCCACTTTGGCATGAAACTCCTTAAAGGTATCAAGTACCTGGTCCTTAGATCTCAACAGGTACAACCATACTTTTCTTGAGTGGTCACAATGAAGGTGACAAAATATAATGCACCACCCAAAGATTTCTCTATCATAGAGCACACATCAGTGTGCACTAATTCCAGTATACTTCTTCTCCTACTTGGTCGGTAGGAAGTGTGGAAAGCAACTCTATTTTGTTTGCCAAACAGTCGGTGCATGGCTTCAAGTTTCACCTTTAACGTTGGGAAGTAGTTGCTTGCGGGCGAGGATTTGCAATCCCTTCTCACCCATATGGCCGAGTCGCCGGTGCCATAACTCCAAATCTGCACCACTACGAGCTACATTAATCTCCCCCTTGCTCGGTTTACCATGCATTATGTAAAGAGAGCCTTGTTTTTGTACACGAGCAAATATCATATTTCCCATAGCAAGCTTCCACTTTCCACCTCCGAAGTTGCTGGTCATATCGGCATCGTCAAGTTTACCGACTGACATGAGATTTAGACGCATGTCAAGGACATGTCTAACATCCTTCAATATCAATTTGCAGCCTGTGTTTGTCATCATCTCGACATCTCCTTTGCCAACGATCTTGCTTCTTCCTTCATTTCCCATCTTCACAATTCCAAAGTAACTACTTTGGTAGTTTGAGAATAGATCTCGATGTGGGGAAACATGAAAGGATGCTCCAGAGTCAATGACCTATGAACAATCACCAAGAGTTAAATTTAGTGACTCGTCAATTTTGGTGATGAAGACCTCTCCATCATCCTTTGAAGCCACGACTGTTGTTGATCTTTGTTCGGCTTGATCTTGATTGGTACTGCCTGCTTTCTGGTCTCGAATGAACTTACGACATTCCGATTTCTTGTGGCCCGGTTTGCCACAATAATAACATGTGAATCGGCTTCTTGACTTCGATTTCCCCCTGAATCGATCGCCCTTATGTCCGCGACCTTTATTCCGTTGCTCGTTTCTTCCACAATTTTCAGCAATGTTCGCCTCAGTCTGTATTGTTGAGAAACCACGTTCTTTTCTCCTAGCCTCTTCATTAAGAAGGCTATCCGTGACTGTGTCCAAGGTAATTTTACCTTCAAGGGCTGAATTGCTGAGAGTGACCACCAAGGTATCCCAGCTCTCTAGAAGAGAACTGAGAAGTAGCAATGCTTGCAGCTCTTCATCGATCGTCATTGATACCTTTGCTAACTTGTTGACGAGCCCTTTGAATTTGTTCAAATACTCGATCATGCTTTGGCCATCTTTGTATTCAAGCTTTACTAGTTGTCTGACTAGAAAAGCCTTATTGTGTGGCGTTTTCTTTTGTATAATCGTCTCAAGTTTCTCCCATAACTCATAAGCATTAGTGTAGGAAGAAACATGCTCAAATAAACTTTTGTCGATGAATTTTCTGATGAGAGCCACCGCCTTCCGGTTTAGTAGTTTCCACTCCTCATCAGTTTTGGCTCCGGTCTTCTCTTTCTTCAAGATCGGCTCATGTAGATCTTTGCAGTACAAGTGGTCCTCCATCATGGACTTCCAATAGGAGAAGTTGTTTGCCGTTAGTTTGAACATATCTCCATCATGGGCAACAATGTTTTCTTTCTCCATCTCGTTTTGCGGAATCTCAACCAAAACTTTCTTTTCAGATGTGGAAGATCAGCTTAACTATGACCACAGAGCATACTAAGAGATTTTGGGCTCTGATACCAGTCTGTTGGGAAAAATACGGTGCGAAATGGAGACAAGAAAGATAAATAAAAGAGACCCGAAACACCGATGGAGATGACACACAATATTTTAACAAGGAAAACCCCTTTAATGTAAAGGGTAAAAACCTCGGGATCAAAAACACTGATTCAAACTTCCACTATAATGATGGGCTTACAATAACCTTCTTCGGATTACTACTGAAGGATCTCTCTCTCAAAAAATGTGGAAATATTGAGATAATAGGAACTAGAAAAATATCTCACAATTTTTCTTCTCTATTTTCTTTCTTTGCACTTAGTGCAGATTGCTCTCAACTCTCTCTTCTTCTTGTTGTATGAAGAGTTGGATGATCTTAAATGGCCTTGTTACATGGCTATTTATAGGCAGCCAAAGGGGTTGGTTTGCCTTGTGTGAATGTGCTGCCTTCATTTTCTTCTTTTGCTGCATACATATATGTCAAAGGTAGGCACCGTTTGCCACCAATTTTTTCTTTGAAGGTGGGCAGGTGGGCCCTAATAGTGAAGACTACTAACAAAGTATAACTTATGATGTACTATCAGTCATCCTAACCCATTAGGACAAAAGACTTTTCCAACTGCTCATAGACCATCCCAACCTTACTCGTAAAATGTTAGGACATATTAAGACTGATGACAAACATAAAAGACTAACCAGAATTTTACAAACCAGACGCTAAAGAAACAAAAGAGAATAACATAAGCGCAAGGGGTAACAGGTGGTATTGGCTGCCAGGGGTGCCCCTCTCCCGCTACAGTCGCTGCAGTCGACCCAAGACTTGATCATTTTTCCGGACAACCCCTGGAGAACCCGAGAGTTGTCTGAACACTCGCACAAACACTAGTACAAAAAGAACCTATCTCGGCGGTTGTAAAGGGCCTATCTCGGTGATTTTGGAACCACCATAATGGGGTGTGCTGAGATAGGGTCTCAAACCTAATTCAGCGGTTATACAACCGCCGAAGTAGAGCACCTATGGCGGCGGTTGTTAGCTAGGAACCGAGACCATAGGCGGTCTTTTTTAAAATAAAAACTCACCTATGGCTAACAATCGCCGCCATAGGTTTTTTTTTTACAAAAAAAAAATAGCAGCCGCCTTTATTCTCGTGAGCGATTGCAACAGTTCTAGTGATGCGTCTCTATGGATGTGCAGAGCAATGTTCCTTGTTCACCTGTTTGGGTTGCAAAATTACCATGACAATTGAGAAGAGAAGAGGAGCAGAGCAATGTTTCTTGTTCACCAGTTAGGGTGCAAAATTACAGTGAGAAAGAGAGGCGCAGAGCAATGTTCCTTGTTCGCTAGGTTGGGAGCAAAATTACCATGAGAAAAGAGATGCACAACAATGTTCCTTGTTCGCCATGTAGGGTTGCAAAAGTACAGTGAGAAGGAGAGGCGCTGAGCAATGTTCCTTGTTCTCCAGTTTGGATAGCAAAATTACAGTGAGAAAAGTGAGGCGCAGAACAATGTTTCTTGTTCGCCAGGTTGGGTTATGAAATTACTGTGAGAGAGAGCAGAGCAATGTTCCTTGTTCACAGTTTGGATTGGAAAATTACCATGAGGAAGAGAGGTGCAGAGCAGTAGTGTTCCTTATTCACCAAGTTGGGTTGGGAAATTGCCGTGAGAAAGAGAGGAGGCGCAGAGCAATTAGGTTGTAAAATGACCTAAAGAAGTGGAAGAGGCACGTATATAAAAAATTTTAAGTCATCAATTGAAAATTTCTGAAAAAACCAAGAAAAACATCTATGGCGGTGGTTCTTTAAAAACCGCCTCCATAGAATTAAATTTAAAAAACGGAAAAAACATAAGGCGGAAGTTCGCCATAGACTATACCTAAGACGGCGTTTGTTTTTAGAACCGCCGAGGTAGGTGTTTTCTGATTTTTTTTCAAAAAATTATTAGTCTATTGCGGCGGTTTTTTCTAAGAACTGTCTCATTAGACCTTCTAAACTCTATGGTGGCGGTTCTTAGAAACAACCGTCGCTATAGGGGCGCCGAAATAAGCCTATTTTGTACTAGTGAAACATGGTCCTGGCAAGTATTTAAGTCACTCCCCTGCCAATGTTGCAAAAAAAAACAAGTTCGTAGCTTTTGTGAACAAAGCTGGATAATGATGGTGATGTAAACCGCACATTATCTCTATCCCATTGGAGACTCTCATGATTCAGTGGGTCCTGTGTCATAAATGCATTAGCAATCATTATCCATGTGGAATTATGACATATAAAGTCCCATAAAATTGTCCACGTTGTAGTGGCAGATCTTGCCATATGTTCCTCAGGGAGGTAGCGGCGCACTGAAAAATAGTAAATTGGAAGGAGAATATCTCCGTCGGTTAGCAGAAATTCCTTCCAACGTTGACTTCCAGCGCAAGCCAGCCAACACAACAGACAGTGAATCCCATCTCCCATCCTCCTGGTTTACGTAGCCCCAGATGGCCTCAATGAACACAGAGACACATTTCCAACAGAGAGATGCAAATTCCTCATCCTCCCTCATTCAAAACCTTTGAGTCTCTCGTTTCCTCCGACAAAACCATATAATTTCTCTCCCCTGAAGTAGGATTATACGCACTCTAAAACCCCACCTTCCACTACCCCCTTCCCGTTCCTTTTTAGCCATCTCAACCCTAGCCCAATTATACTCAATCTCACCACCTGGAGTCGCTGAAGCAGGTACCACCCCTGTTGCAAGTTGAGGCACAAAACCCACTTCTTTCTTCTTCCACCTCACTAGATGACAAGCTTTGGTTCTATCCTCACCGATTACAGTGAAGATGATGATCTGCATCTTAATAGCACAGTGGGCATCCTAAGGCATATGTTGCAACCGTGTTTTGTATATGATGTCTCCTCAGTTGAAGTCACGCTGTAGAAGGATGTCTCCTCATCAAAGTCACGCTGTAGAAAGACTCACCCTTGCTACAACTCCCTTCGCCAAGATCTAAAACGCGCGCTACCGCTTCAATGAACGACTTGACTTTGAGAAAAGTGGCGAACATGAAGACCTCTCTCTATAGAGATCGCGGGAGATCAGCCTATCACAGAACGTGCAACACTTTCCCACGTTCGATGCCCAACACTTGTAACAAAATCTAGTGAAGACCTACACTATTTAATCACACAAATTGCTAAATGTTGTGTGTGCATTCCGATAGTTATTTCAAGAGAGAAATAGTTTGAGAGAGATATCATTTCAAGATATCTTAGTGAGATTTAGTCACTTCAGCTTAGGAAAGTTATTTCCTATAGAGCACATTACACTCCATTACTCCCTAATCTATACTGATCTACTTCTAGAGTATAGCATGTGTCGGATTAGACAGACTACCTCTGTCTAATCCTAAGATAGGATGCTAGGTTGTAATTCACACTGAATTTCAATACAAGCATATCCTTTCTTGTTAAGTTTTACGCAAAACCTTCCACATAATTTCCTTGGCAAATAGTTTCTTTCAGCAAAGTGAGTCTGAGACTAACACCTTAGACCTACTCGGTCAGTACCTCCTATCAAGTGGTATCAAAGCCTACGTTGCTTGATGGATCTCTCAAGATGGCCGAAATCTCAAACTCCAACAACAACAACAGGATGTAAGTGGAAAATTTAAAGTTAACTTCCATAAACTACAACATGTGGAAAAATAAGATGAATTCTCACCTTCAGTCACTCAATCGACAACATTGGACTGTGGTGACCAAAGGCAATTTTTCGGTCCCTGAAGGAAAAGATCCTAGCTCTTTTACTGTTGAAGAACGAAGGTGTGTTGAGAGCTAAATGCTCAGGCCGTTCACGTGATCTACACCAGCCTTTCTTCAACAGAAAGAAGAAGAGTATATCATATCAAGGTGGCAAAGGATATATGGGATCACCTACGGGCTGTTCATGAAGGCAACACCAAACTAAGAAAGTCTAAGATACAAGAGCTGAATATGGACTACGAGAACTTTATTGGAAAACCCGGAGAATCACTCAGTGATATGCTCGCCAGGTTCACAGAGCTCACTACAACCATGAAGGAACTTCATATTGGGGAGTCAAATGAAAATATCAACAACAAGTTTCTGGATAGTATGGGAGAAAAGTGCGCTGAAAGTGTTATCTCAACAAAAGCATCCAAGAGCTTAGAAAAATGAACTTTGACCGATCTCGGGTCATACCTATAGTCCATCAACAAATACAAGATGAATGTAAAAAAAATAGAGGTAATGTTTTTCTCACCAATCAAACTGGGCCTTACTCTAATGTTAGTCAAGCTTTGCAGGTACAATCTCCTAGCCAACTGCAACATGACTCATTCTACTATGAGACCATTCCAACAAATCCAGATCTTGTTCAACAACTTCGTGATACTCTGATCGATGGAAGTATCGATGAAGGATCAGTAAACACATTTGAAGAAATGGCTATGCTCCTCAAAAATTTCAAAAAATTTATGCTTGATCGGTCAGACAAGAATAATCAAAATAGGTTTAGTCTGAATCAGAATCGGTCATATCAGCCTTACTATCGCAATCAGCAAGGAAATCTAGGCATATGAGAATGAGTATGTTTCAAGTGCTTAAAACCAGGTCACTATGCTAAAAATTTCCTGTAGAAGAAGAATGATGACCGTGTCCAATCATCACTAGTGGCGAATGCAGCATGGGGTGACTCAGATTCGGAAGAGCTAGAGTCAGGCACATTTGGGTTGATTTGCCTCATGGCTCACAAGAATCAGGAATGTAAAACTCCTTATGAGATTTTCTGAAATTTCACAGATTCCTGCGTTACTCCTTCTCTAGACTTATCGACCTGCTTCATAGATCTCAATCATCCTAAATTTGATTTAACTGAAGAACAAGAGAGGATAGCTCTATTTTGTGAGGAAATACGTGTGCTAAAAGGCCGTGTCACTAGAGATCGTCTTAAACTCCAACTTTCTGAACAAAATGTTGAAAAACTTCAGAGTGAGTTAAGAGAGGCACACACGTATAAATACCTTGGATGAGCAGGTCATCTCACTGCAACAAAGTCTCAAAAAGAAAAAACCGTGCAAAATTTCAAAATAATTCTTTAACCCTCTTAATTTTGTGCGCCAGATTGATGCTATTGAGAATGATCAGCTTCGTGAGTACAAGGACAGACAAACTAAGCTCAGGAAGGAAGTTGATTCTCTAACCATCGCTCTTAAGAAAACGCAGATGAACTTAATCTCTTCTACGAGTCCTCCTCATTGGCTCACTAGCAAAAACAAGGTTAATCTAGCAAGGTAGGTTCAAAACCAAAAAATCTACACATGAGGAAACATCAGAAAGAAAAGTTTGAAAATAAATTTTTATGTCAAAAGAAATATTTTCATCTTACTCCTATGTTAATTTGTGGGTATTGTGGTGATGAAGGACATATACATTCCTCATGTCACAAACTTGTTGTGATTTATCTTTCAACATGTAGCGCATAAATATTTTGACAATAGCTTGACAAAACTGTAACTCTCATTGATCTAATAGGGAATTCAAGTTTGTTTGGGTTCTCAAGACTAACCAATGATTATCTTGCAAGGAGAGCAGTTTGTGGACAATGACTCATGGTTTCTGGATGGTGGATGCTCAAGACATATGATAGGAGACCCTGATGAGTTCACGACTCTCTCTCATCACAATGAAGGGAAAGTCACTTTTGGTGATAATGCTCATGGTGAAATCGTGGGTATTGGAACCGTTGGTGATCCTTCTCTATTTAAAATAGAAAATGTCAATTTAGTGCAAGGTTTAGGAAATAGTCTCCTTAGCATCTTTTAAATCTGTGATCTCTCAAATGTCGTCTTATTCTCTACATCAGACTACAAAATATTTGATGAACATATAGGTCTTCTGAAAGCTACTAGTATAAGGGTAAATAATCTTTATAAGTTGTCCCTTGACAATCGTAATCTTGATGGCACTCTTTGCCTAAGAGTACAGGATAAAAACCAGTCATTATGGCACTCTCGCATGGGTCATGCTCATGGAAAACTGCTGAAAAAAATCAAGAATGGTAATCTAGTTGTTGGTCTTCCTAAGATTAACTTTCAGATATACTCTCTCTGTTCTGCCTGTGTTCAAGGGAAACATACTAGGACAATGAAATATCCCAAACCTTAATATATTAATGAACTATCTAATTGGGATATACTAAGGCTAGAACGTGCCTTAGAAACATTAGAATAAGTGTTAAACAACAATTTACACCAAAACATGCTTTAGGAACAATTAGAGCAAAAAGGTGTTTTAAAGAGTATAAATAAATTAGGGAACTATCAATAGTTCCCAAGAGATTTCAAATGTGAAATACCTCTAAGATTAGTAATACACATTAAGCGGATTTAGCGATTAAACCGGAAACGCACCTTAGAGCACAAAAATGTGCTTTAATGGAAAATGTGCTCTAAGGAAAAATGTGCCTTAAGCATTTATACATGGAACTAAAAGGCTAATGAGCCTAAATACCAATAAGGAATAAGGGGACAACAATAAAATGGTCACATGAGCCATAGCGTATACACACAAATTAAGTATACAAGTCCACACAAAAACCGGTACTAAACTAACGAAAGTCAAGGAGAAACCACTAAACGACTTGGTTTAAATTGGAATTAGCAACATGATATTTCATGAACAAAGTTTCTAAATGTTGTAAATATATCAAGGAAACATTTAAACTAGCCAAAACAAATTGCATAATCAATGTGAACCCGGAAGCACATAAAATGTGTTTTAAGGCATTTTTGGCTATGTAACATACCAAACACATGGCATAAGTCATAATGAACGAAATTAATTCATCAAATGTTACATAATATAAGAAGAAAACAAAAAAAAAATCATCAACAAGCCATAGGCTGCCGACATGAAGAGTGAGTCATTAGGACAAAAGTGCTTTAATTTTACTATTTCAACAACCAAGACTTCTTTGTAGTGCCAAATCATCTAGTCCCCTTGGTGAATCATTAATCAGAATCTCACCTGTCAAATGAGAGCTTCCAAGGTCGTAGCTCATCCTTTCTTTGAAGAAACAACACCAAAAACCTCAATGTTCTTAGTTTTGAGCCTTAAAGAACACCTTGCCTTGTAGAAATCATAACTTTCTTGCCTAACTCCAAATCACAAGCTTGATAGCTCGTTGGAATTTTCTTTTCAAGAGCTTTACAACCATAGCTCATGAGCCCCCAGATTCTCAGGAAAAACCACAAAGAAGTGCCTTTGATTCTTGAGGTAAAACATTGCCTTCTTGAAAACTTCTTGTTCTTTGGTTTTTGTAACAGCCGATTGGCATGGGATACTAACCCATCTTATTCTTCATCTTGTTGTATAATTTTGGAGCCAATTTCTCTAGCAAATTGTTGTCAAAATTCCTAAGGAAATCAAGCTTAAATATTAAGCTAATGGTTAATGTACAATGTAAATCCTACAACTACCTATTTCAAGGTTCTAAATGTTGATCTATATATGATCTAACCTATTGTATACCTTGTTTATAATTGCCGATTTTGTTAGGTGTTAGATTTAATTTTTGGCACCTAAAATGTTAATATTTTGTAAATCTAAAATTAGATTTATAACCCTTATGATATAAGCTTTAATATAAGCTATCATAATATATAAGAAAAGTTCATATACTATAATTTAAGGGGTGGCCGAAAATTAAGAGAGCTTATGTGAGTTAGGAAAATTATATAACTAAGTTAAATTAAAGGAATTAGTATATTTAAGAGTAATATGTAAAATTTGAGAAGTTTTGGCTATATATTATAATTGCCGAAAATATATGTAAGTTATTATGAAATTTAAGAAGTTTAGATGATGGGAAAATAATTGTAGAATTAGTTTACAATTTATAAAGAGTTTATAAGTGTTATAAGGAATTTATAAGGTTTTTGGTATATTTAAGGTTAATAAAGGGTGGTATATATATACTATAACATTAGATAATTAAATCTGGTGGTTTAGAGATGTTTAAAATGATTTTTGATGTTCAAAAATCTGTAGGAAAATTAGTTACGAAAATTAGAAATTAATTAGAGTTAAATTGGTTAATAAATGAGTAGGATAAAAAGAAGACCACAAGGGTAAAATGGTAATTTCCCTGGTCAAACGTGGTCAAACTTGGTCAAGGACAGTTTATAAAATGTTTAGAGAAGCTAGAATAAAATTTGTAGCAAAAGATTAGATATTAAAAGGATAAAGGAATAAAAAGTTAAGTTAAATTAACTTTAGGGGTAATATTGTAAATTATGGAAAGTTAGGGGGTTTGACCATAAAAGACTGGTCAAACTTGGGTATATTTTGGTAATTGACCAAAAGTATAAAAGAAATTAATTAAGTAAGACTTTGGAAGAAATTAGAAATAAGAATAACAAGTTTAGAACTTATTATGAGTAAAATGGAGATTAAGAGAAAACTATGGATAAGTTATAAATAACACATTTATGTGTTTAAAAGGTTAAGGAAATTAAATAAAGAATTTAGAAACAAGTTGAAAAGGAAACAGAGTTAAGACGGGTTTAAACGAGACCCGTATATAAATTAAGGTATACGAGGGGTATACCCGTAATTTAATAAGTATAGGAGAAATCATTACTTAAGGAATTTTTAATGAAAATACAAGTTATATTGGGAAAAGAAATAAATACGTATGATACGGAGTATCATACGGACGTATACGAAAAGTTTTAGTGTACATGAATAGTACTTGTATACGTGAATAGTAAATACGTATACATGAATAGTAAATACGTATACATGAATAGTAAATACATATACATGAGTAGTAAATACGTATAAATGAATAGTAACTATGTATATAAAAATAGTCAAATATGAGACGTATACGTGAATGGTAAAATACGTATACATGAATAGTAAAATACGAGGCCATATAAATGAATAGTAGAATACAAGACTGTATAAATGAATAGTGAAATACGGATGAATAGTGAAAAAATACTAAAATCTAATACAAGGTTCGTATAAGTCTAAAGTTGCTAACTGTGCAACTAAATAACTGCTAACGACGTAAGTATGTTAATGAATTAGAATTGAGCTTGAAAACGCTCCTAAATGAACGAACCCGTTTAACGGTATACTATTATACCCGGGTTAACCTAGGAAGAGGTTTAAGTTGAAAAGAGAACCAAATTAGTTCTAAGACACAGGATACTAATACTATTCTGGTTACAGATCTAGTAAGTAGAGGCGTCGGCGGATTAGGCGAACGAGGGATTAAGAGCTAGCCAGTCTCCGGTGTACGGTATGGGATTCTTGTAGCTTGTTTGCTAACGAGGTCTACCTCGGTTTGTGCTATGTGTTATTGTGATACGACTAAGCAAGATTAAGCATGAAACCGATTTATTGTATTGTTATTGTGTCATTGCACACTAACACGACTTGATTCAGAGCTTATTCATTAACTATGTTTAATAACAATTGTATAAGGTTACAAATATTCCCTATTGTTAGTTGGTTAATACCGAGAGAGGTTTAACTAACCAATCGTCAAAGATACTTCAGCTAACTAGAACTAGGGAGAAGAGGAATCCGGGACTAACTCCGGTCATGCATGTTCAGGTTAGGAGGTCGGCATCTGTATCAGATCTGTCTTCCGCCTAGGGTCGACAAACTGACCCGACCAGCTCGAGTGAACAGTTCGAGATGGGAGGCAAATTCAGGAGGCGCGGGAGGGTCAAGCCTACACCCCTCATAACTTAAGAATTTATGTTTATTAACCCAATGGAGCTAATAACTCATTGGCTAGGGTTACTTTGACCCGACAAAAATAAACAATACAGTTAGAGAACAACCAATTCTGATAGGAGAATGGTTGACACTTATAAGGTATGGTCAAACACGAGAACTAAACAATTCTCAGGCCTCAGGAGTTAGGGATCTAACTTACTCATTAGTGGGCGTCCATTACGACGTTCGATTTATTTGAGCTGTGAATGTTTCACATAAATGTGTTGTTTGTTATCGTACTTCTTATTATTATTTGTATGAATAAACAATTGCATGTATACGACAAAGTAGTCGTGTGTAACCCTACTAGCTTGTGGGCTGCACGTTTTCTGTACCAGCCATGTGCTGAGCCCCTTGGGGCCTGTGATTTAAACTTTGCAGGTAGGTACCAGACGAGGACTCAACCTAGAGTGGGAGCGGGTAGAGTACTTCGGTTGCTTTTACATTTGTTACACGAGTTGTGCATGTACACTCGTTTTATTGATGAGATGTTAGTATGATGTATTAGGATCTGAGATACTCGGTATAAGTTGTTTTATGGATTGTAATGTTTAGATGCTCGAGTAATTATCCGGTTAGTCAGACCGTGACTTGTAAGAGAATAGGCCTAGTTAGTCACGTGGGTGACTAACGGCGGTAACACCAATTTAGTAGAACTTTTCCGCTGCGTTGTTAATGTACGAGATGGACTTAGGGCGACGATCATTGTATTTGGAGATGGGGTGTTACAAAAAGTGGTATCAGAGCGTAGTTACGCTCTGATGACTGGAAATTACTGAGCTCAGGAATTACCGAGTTAGGAACTTTAGACTTTGGGATAAGGGTTGAGTATAGTGCGAGAGGTGCGTTAGTTAGATTCCCCGATGTGTATCGGATATCTATAATACCTGACCCGCCCTCCGCGCCCCTGGTTCAAAGATACCCGAAATGAACGCCAGAGAGATGACAAGCTTTCTCTTACTCGGGAACACCTGATCTGGCAATTACTCAGCATTATGCAATACGAGAAGCACCTCGTTATGCAATAGTCTTTCAAGACTTGAAGGTCCTAATTGGAGCGCAACATTGAAACAGGCGCTACCAACGAAATCCTACCAATGAGAGAATAATAATCACCGGCAACTTGGGTCGACATGCTACGTAGTCGATATAACCCCGCCATACCAGTAAGAAGAAAAGCACTATGAGTGCAATGGGAGGACAAGAGAAGTGACAGAAACACCGGACAATAGTCCAAGGGAGCAATAACAGTGGGATAATACTGCACAAGAGCATAGGGACTACCTAAAAGTCAATTATGCAGCGGGTAACTCCGAACCTACAAAAAAGGGGTGGCAAAGACCTAACTGCAATAGCTCAGACGACTACGAATGCATATGCAAGTCATACTCCAAGATAGGACTACGACGTAGTGCCTAAGGAGAGTCAATACTCGATAACCTCTACGAAGGTGTGGAAACGAGAGTGAGAACCATGGCGAAAGCGAAAGAAAAAGGGTCCCCTCAGAAAGGGGAATACCCTGATAAGTAACTATACAGTCAAAAGCAGTCAGGAAGCTGCCCAGATAATCAATTAACCAAAGCCAAAAAGGGCAAAGAAGGAGTCCTATGGACTACCACCTACATGGAGTTTAGAAGAATGTACCATTGCCGACGTACACAGTACCGATAGCCCATCTTGCATGGCACACTTGCCTTGGCAAGTGCTGCCGCAATGAAGCTATACGGGAAGTCGTGAAGACCAAATGGTAAAAACCACAGGTATAATACATAT
>CM041781.1:213238380-213309362 GCA_023374045.1 Limonium bicolor
TAACACCGGATTACAAATCCTTAAGACTGAAGAGCGAAATATCGGGAGGGCCTGACGGCCTGACCATGACAACTAAATCAATACACCAGTCAGCAGGGAGCTGGACTTGGTCAAGAGACTAAATGACGTGAGCATCAGCAACAGACAACCGACATTACAGGTAAGAACATCAAACCAAAACCAAGCCTAACCTTGAATGGAAGAACCGAAGGAATTACTCACCAATGTGAGAAGACCAGATGTAAGTAATAACCTACAAGGAAGGTATTACGACATACAATGAAGATGGAGGACATAACAACTTTCAATAAAAACGAGATGAACTCCCAGAATAATACCATTAACAGCACTCTTCATTGAAGATGTTGATAAACCCCAGAAACAGAATCAGAGAAAACAAATTTAAGCAATGACCTACCTTGGATCAAAGATGTGCAATCACGAAAGAGAGAACCTCAAAAGGACTACACCATAGAGTTGGTATAGTTGAGCAGAAAAATCCATAAACGATGGTTAGTATTGCTTGCCTAACTCATTAACACCCTAGTATGATTAGTCATTAACGGGTGGCGTAGTCAACGAAAGTTGAACAAAGTATTGACATGGCAGCACATGATAGCCAGGGTAAATATCCGACTTAGACACCTGAAGACAGAGGCCTAATGAAAACTAATCATTAATTGCTAAAAGATGCGAGTCTATGAGAGCAAAAGTATTGTCACGGACACTGATAAACATCGGATTACCTAAGCGAACTTCCACAACAGGAAGCGAGATACGACAACTTATTGTGAAACCCAATAGTACATCCAATGATGTGACCCAACATTGACAGAGTTCAAAGAACAAGAGAATTACGTGGATAACCTACAGATGAATAAGAATACAACAGTGAACCAAACACCGGCTATCACTTGAGACTAATCAAGCATTAAGGGCCTACGAGCCAAGGATGCTAAATACATCAGAGCTCGAGGCGCAGGAAAGCATAAAAGGCTTATATAGGCCATGAGAACTACAACTCGTACATACGAGTGGTTTTAAAAAACCTATACTAAATTGAGGAGGAATTGCCAGAAAAGGGCACCAATGAGAATAGAGAGATGATACAATGACAGAGGTGGAGAACGAACCACTCCTTTTAGGGTGGGGATACCTCTCCTTGTTGTGAGGCCTTGAGTGGGAATAAACCCCTCAAAAAGGGCTTTCACTTCTTAGAGATTGAATACTCTCTATTGGAGAATGGGAACCGTAGACCTTGAAATTACCTTAGAACATTCAAGTTACACATAAATAATATAGATGGCTGTAGAGACAGACCTCATATCCAACACCCAGGATTTAAGAATCAGCAATCGTCAGAGATAAACATTGTGAGTGCGCAGTATGACATGTCAAGTGACCAACGCTCAAAAGAGCTTGTGATTCAACGGATGACTTTTTCAGTAACCGGTTAAATTACATGGTAAATAACATCATAAAGGATGAAAGAATGTGAGAGAAATTAGCCTACTTGGGAACCTGAGATTGAAGCAGAACACCTTCATATTAAGAGATAACCATTTTACAACACGATACGGCAACCGCCAAACATCGAAATTAGAGAATTCCCAGTGTGGTTACACCAAGAAAGGGGATTGTACATAAGACAAGATGTAGAAGTAAAACGATTGAGGAATTGTGCCATCAATGGGCAATATAAGACAGCTAAAGCTACTTCGATAGTGGAGGCCATGAGAATAATGCCTTTCAGGTAGATTAAGTTACGGTGCACAGCAAAGCAACCACTATATATAAGCCGTCAAATATTGATACGAAAGCAATCAGATTTATGAATTAAAATCCGATGTAAGTAAGGTGATGAAATGGGAAACAAACTGTGTAGTAACACCAGTAGTCTGGACCATGTGATGAAAGATTTCACAGGAAGCACACTGTCCATTCTGTGAGGAACTGGAAGTACATTCCTAGTGGATCAACGTGAGATAATAAGAGGCTCTAAGGAAAGAGACCACAAATTACTAAGGGATCGAGTATGTACTAAATACAGAAGGTATAATGCAGTTATGAACCCAGTAGATGGATATTCCTTGATTAAGTTCAAGAAGAACGACATGCGCGTTATCATGGAATGATGAAAGAGGAGATCGACAACAGAATACTTCACAAATTAGCTATAATCAAGCGTGTGACGAGCACTATGAGTATACTTAAACGAGATGTGGGACGACCACACTCCAAAGGAGCTTGTGGGCCTGATGGACTTATTTATAAGTTAGTCGGGTAAGTAGCAATGTATCAGTAAGGTACCCCATATATGTAAACGAGTAGTGTAAGGAACACGAGAAGTAGTCGACTCCGTACGACAGTCGGAGATGCAAACTGACACCAGAACAACAAGTTACCGTGAACAACGGAGGAGGGAGAACTCAGTTAAACCAATGAGATTAAAAGAGTCAAAGAACTCATTTTAGGAGGAAATAATTAAGAATTATGAAGTGCGAGAAGCACTAATTAGTAAGTACGAATAGTTTATATGTCTCAAGATTTTCAAGGAAACTGTGAAGAGCAATAAGCACTGAACAGTAAGTCCATATTACACAGGAATCTCAGACTGAGAGTTAGTTAGTAGGGAACAATTCAGACTCTGGAAGACGTAATAAGAGCATGAACATCAGATCTCCAGAGAAGTGGATAGACAAGCTATAACAACATGAACGACCGTGTGTAGATAAAGATACCACGTGTCCATTAAAGAGAACTTTATTCCTAAGTTATAAGGATACAAAGGAGCTGTAAACATATTGAAGAGGATAGGAAGGGCAAACTAAGCCCCAAGATTGTCAGAGTCGCACAGCAGAAGCTAGTGGACCGTATCTTAAATAGGTTTGATATACCTAACAAAGGAGAAAAAGGGAAAGATGTGTCTCACATCTTCCAGTCAATAAAATATACGACTTATCTACCAAATACTTTGGAGCCTTAGAGACTACACTGGAACATAGTTGTAAGAATGGTATGAACACCAATAAGAATTCTTGATACAGAGACTAAGCCTTTACCATGGTGAAGACCTTCTGACCCAATCATAATGTGAGATGGACTAAATGGAACCTAGAATGCTCCATGACACATAAACATCTTGAACCTATGTTCAAGGATGATATAATGTTGATTACGTGGGCGTAATCCATTTTAAGGGGGGTAGAGCGTATAATCGCTTAGCCTATATTTCACGTATTCAGTACGTAACCTATAGTGTACATAGCACAATACAATTAGTTGTGATGTTTGATACGTATGTTATATAAAAACATGTATTCATTTTTATGTGGTTGTGGTTATTACGCACAATTTGATGCGAACACCAGATGTATTAGAGGCTTATCTCGTTAACTTCGGTGTGAGAGTTCAGGAAAAGAGGAGTAGAAACTCGAGGGGAATTAAAATCCCTATGATATGTATTGATATAAGACCAAATATGGTAATTTTATGAGGTATGAATTGGTATGAGACCAAATATGGTAATGTTATGAGGTATGAATCGGTATGAGACCGATGTAGAACCTGGTAGGAATTAAATTCTCTAACGAATTGCTGAGAGGTGGATCAATAATGACTGATGGACTGAGTTCCATAATTTGGAGATGTATTGATTTATGATTATGACTATATGGACTAAAAGATATAAAATGCTACATGAATAATTATTTGGTTGTTTGAAGTTGACGTGGGAGGTAGAACTTGATCTTGGCCAGATCAAGGAAAACTGAACACAAATTGGGGTGAAAGGATAGTTCAACACTGATGCTGATCACATCAGGGTCGGATGATTCCTAAAACTCCCTACAAGGGGTCACAATTAACCACGTTAAGAGTAGATGCAGTAGCATAAAGTGGAATTGGAGTTGACATGTATTTTTGGTATTACTCGCTCATGAACTCGAGGACATGAAAACCTTTGTCTCCTGATGAGTGTCCAAATAAGCATGTTTTAGGGGTGTATTTCATATGTTTAATCAACACTTTTCATGCTCATTTCTCCACTCTAGCTTGTTTTCCATTAGTTTTGTGTTTCATTGCTGTTTTACGAATTTATTATTTAAACAGGAGGAGTAACATATCTAGGAGTAAAGTAGACGAAGAGAGGAACGCGTGGGAACAAACGGATCCAAAATCGGAGTTAAAACGAAGAAGATACAGCGTTTTGAAGTTAGCCTGACTCCGACTGACCTTAGGACCGACCTTGCAAGGTCGGTCGGGTCCAAATTTTGCCCAGATTTGCGTTTTTGCAAGCTACTGGAATCGACCGACCTTAGGACCGACCTTGCAAGGTCGGTCGAACTTAAAAACGCGCCCGAAAATTGCTACTGACTCCGACCCGACCGACCTTGCAAGGTCGGTCGGGTCAAAAATTAGCTCAGATCTGCATTTTTAAAACGGGGAATTTTGGGGAAAACTTCCCCATTCTTTATTCAGTCGAGTTCCGCCCCAAAATTAGAGAGGAAGGGTGATTCTAAAGGAGAAAAGAAGAGGAGAATAGAAGAAGAAGAAGAGAAGAGAAGGGAGGAGAAGAGAAGAGAAGCTCACCTTATTCCAAGCTCCATTAATGGCTACTTCTATCCTTTGCTCTTTTATTTTCTCTCATATAGCTGTGTAGAATCATTTGTAGGTAGGGATTGGGGATTTTGTCCCAAATCCCCTAAAACTCCATTGTTGAATCTTGAGCTTGTGTTTGTGCTTTATTTTAGTCTTTGAGCTTAATGAAGATGATTATTGAGTGTTTATGACTTCTAAACTTGTTGCTCATGATTTGGGGATTTGTTAAGGGTTTTGCTCAATTTGTCTTCTATATGTTAAATTGGTTGGTTTGGTCTACCGATTAGTTTAGCATTATTGTGGGATTCTATCAAAATGAGAAACCTAAACTGTTAGAGACTAAAACGGTGTACTCTAATTTTGATGATTTTGAGATTAGACTACATTGCAACTTTAGTGGAACTTGAGCTTAGTGCTATCGATTGACCCGGGGCTTAGCTGAATGAGAAGTCTCCGTTAAATTGGTTAGGATTAGTAGGCCTAGATTAGGTTGCTAATTAATTAAGCGTTCCCGTGGTTTAGCTATGAGTTTGAGGTTCGATAATCGGTAGTAAGGGGAGGACGGGTGCAAATATCCATTTCGGGCTATACCTATCCTAGATAGTTAGTTTAGTGTTTATTGCTTTTCTTTATATCTCCAATTACAACCCAAAAAACCCAAAACCCATAATTTACATTTATGCACTTTTGTATATATCCTTTTGCATATTTACTAAGCTTATAATTAGCTAGATAGTTATGAAGTCCCTGTGGATACGACCTTGTTGTACTACAATGATTGGGTTCACTGCCTATAGTTAGCAAGATAGTTTCAACATTATTTTGCTCAACAAGTTTTTGGCGCCGTTGCCGGGGACTTCGGTCCAACTATCTGTTTATTATCTGTTTAGTTTCTATGTATATTTTTCATTTCCTTTATTTCCCCCTTTTGTGTATAAATTTGTGTTACTTTTTTTTTAGGAACCTATCTCTGATGGATGGTCTTGATGATCAAGCAGAATATTGTTACGGCTACACCTCTGGAGCAACCTACGACCAATACATTGATTGTCAAGGGTGTGGATCCTTTCATATGTGCCCTCCTTGTGAGGATCTAATCTCAAGATCGGAGACTCTCATGGAGAACCGGTTCTTATCTGTCAATCCAAACCCCACTGAACAAGACATCAATCGATGGATCAGGTGCCAAGAGAGTGGAGAAGACCAGAAGAGTGCTTATTGTTCTGAGATCACGGCAAGGGTAGATTCACCCACTCTGGAGGATCTTAGTGCTAGAATGAACACCATCGACATGAACCTGCTCATTACACTAGCTCGAAGGGAGCAACAACCAGAGAGTGAAATGGTCCATGAAGTGGAGCAGCGGACTAAGGAAAAAGACCTCGACATGAACCAACTGAAGCTCTATGCCAAATTAGTAGAGATGAACGCGATGATGGAAGGTCTACTAAACCTTGCATCGCAGCAACCGGAGAGCGAAATGGTTCATAAAGTGGATCACCTTGATGAGGACTTGAGTTGCTCTCTATCACCTCCCCCGTTCGAACCTGAGCAAACGGCATTCAACCATCTGCCTGAGTTTGAAGACAAGCCGTCAGAGGACCGCTTCCACCTTGACTTCATGGAGTCTCCTCCCTCTGAAGTCAACTACCGTTATTTCCTCTCCTTCTCTGTGCTACACCCAGAAGATGAGGATGGATACATCCTCAACCTTGAGGAGGAGGAGATGCCGCCTCCCTCCGAGCCATCAGAGGATAGTGCTATAATCAACTTCAAGGAGCCACCTCCCTCTGAAGTTGATTTTCATCAAGGCTCTTCCCATGAGCCTCACCAAGAAGTTGAGGACATTTACATCCTCGAATTTGAGGAGGAGGAGGAGCCATCAAACTTTGATCTTCACTTAAAGGATCAAGGCCCCCACCCGTGCACTAATGAAGCTGGGTGGAAGCTCAACGTACACCCGCTAAGTGTGGAGGCCACCTTCCCATTTGATCCGGGACCAAAGATTGAAGACAAAGTCCGCCCCGGAGTTCACCCTGCACCGCTCACTGAAGATAAGGATGTTTACATCCTTGAATTTGAAGAGGAGGCTCCACCACAGTTTGATCCTCGTACCAAGGATCACCCACCTCAACACTTCCACCTAATGAACGATCGGTGGAGTTTACACTTTCACATCCTAAGTGTTGAGGCCACATTCCTTTTGATACAGGTTGTTCTTCATTGCTAGATGATGACCGTCCAACCCACCCGTTGAAGCCGACTTCAACGTTCATACTCGATCCCGGATGACTTCACGGTGGTATGGTCTAGCCAAAGACCTTAAAGGAGGGCCGCTTACCGGGAGGCAACCCGGATTTCGTTTCGTGTCTTGTCTTTTAAATTCTGTTAGTTTAGATTTTGCATTGTTTTCAATAATGGGCTATTTTGGCATTCTTTGGACATGCCCTTTTACGCCCAATTGGTGGCGTATGTGTTGTGAATATTTTGGAAATAGGTAAGCCCCTCTGAAAGAGGGATGGAATTAGGAACACTTATAAAGGAACCTCTAGCGAAATTTTCCAAGAGGACTTTCATCTCCAACGATTGAAGGTAGCACCTCAACGACCCCTCCCACTAGCAATTGTGCGGGCACCCTATCTTCCATCCGCATCTTATCGGGGAGTACTTGTTTCACCCTTTAATATTTGCCCATTACGACTCCACTATTTTTATTTCCTGTTTTTTGTTTTCGTTCTCCTTTGGTTTTGTTTTTGCTAAACCTTAACTCTAGTTGTAGTTTGGTTGCTTCTAGTGTTTTATGCGGGTGCAACTTCTAGTCCACACCGCAATCAAGCTACGCTACTTGAGGCTGAAGCTCAAGTGTGGGGGAGTTCTACAAACTGATAGCAATAGCAATCTCAGGGGAGTAATAGTTCCTTTTAGTTTTCATTCTCTCTTCTCTAATTTTGAATCTGCAAATCTGGGGATAGCTTCTGTGCTATACTGTTTGTTTGTGTCCCGTGTGATTTTCCTTTTGTCTGCTTCCCACAAAGGTCTTCTGGAACCTTCCCCGGTTTTGATTGGTGAACAATGGGGACATTGTTCAATTTAAGTGTAGGGGAGTGACCTTTTCGGTGAATTGTGTGCTTAAATGCTTAATACTTCATGCTTATCTTGCGATTGTCCAAAATAAAAAACTTGGACCCTTGTGTTGTGAGTTGTTCTCATTAAGAACAAATACTGTTATGAATTGTGGGATAAATGCTTAAATTTTTCATTTTGATTGCTTTTGAGGAGCATTTTACATGCGGTGTGGCCAAGTGATCTTGTATGGTTGGATTTTTATTGCTTCGGGGTTTCTTCTGTCTTCTTTCTTAGGGATTGCTAAGGGGTGATTCTTTGTGAAAATCCATCAAGGGACTTGTGAGACGCCATTGTTAACCAACAATGAGAGTTGAGTGTTCTTAAATGCAAAGGCTTGATGCCAAAATTTTATCTTCTCATCTCTTATGCAAAAGTGAAACAAATGGATACATCTATTTTTCCTTTTGTTCTCTTCTCAATGCCCATTCTTGAGAGAAGTTGAACATGTAAAAGCTCTCCAAGTCACCTAATCTTTAGAGCTTTGAAGCACTTGCATGGGTGCTTGGTTTTGCTTGAGGACAAGCAAAAAGGTAAGTGTGGGGGTGTGATGAGTGTCCAAATAAGCATGTTTTAGGGGTGTATTTCATATGTTTAATCAACACTTTTCATGCTCATTTCTCCACTCTAGCTTGTTTTCCTCTAGTTTTGTGTTTCATTGGTGTTTTACGCATTTATTGTTTAAACAGGAGGAGTAACATATCTAGGAGTAAAGTAGACGAAGAGAGGAACGCGTGGGTACAAACAGATCCAAAATCGGAGTTAAAACGAAGAAGATACAGCGTTTTGAAGTTAGCCTGACTCCGACCGACCTTAGGACCGACCTTGCAAGGTCGGTCGGGTCCAAATTTTGCCCAGATTTGCGTTTTTGCAAGCTACTGGAATCGACCGACCTTAGGACCGACCTTGCAAGGTCGGTCGAACTTAAAAACGCGCCCGAAAATTGCTACTGACTCCGACCGACCCTAGGACCGACCTTGCAAGGTCGGCCGGGTCGAAAATTAGCCCAGATCTGCATTTTTAAAACGGGGAATTTTGGGGAAAACTTCCCCATTCTTCATTCAGTCAAGTTCCGCCCCAAAAACAAAGAGGAAGGGCGATTATAAAGGAGACAAGAAGAGGAGAAGAGAAGAAGAAGAAAAGAAGAGAAGGGAGGAGAAGAGAAGAGAAGCTCACCTCATTCCAAGCTCCATTAATGGCTACTTCTATCCTTTGCTCTTTTATTTTCTCTCCTATGGCTGTGTAGAATCATTTGTATCTAGGGATTGGGGATTTTGTCCCAAATCCCCTAAAACTACATTGTTGAATCTTGAGCTTGTGTTTGTGCTTTATTTTAGTCTTTGAGCTTAATGAAGATGATTATTGAGTGTTTATGACTTCTAAACTTGTTGCTCATGATTTGGGGATTTGTTAAGGGTTTTGCTCAATTTGTCTTCTATATGTTAAATTGGTTGGTTTGGTCTACCGATTAGTTTAGCATTATTGTGGGATTCTATCAAAATGATATACAGAGATAGAAACCTAAACTGTCAGAGACTAAAACGGTGTACTCTGATTTCGATGATTTTGAGATTAGACTACATTGCAACTTTAGTGGAACTTGAGCTTAGTGCTATCGATTGACCCAGGGCTTAGCTGAATGAGAAGTCTCCGTTAAATTGGTTAGGATTAGTAGGCCTAGATTAGGTTGCTAATTAATTAAGCGTTCCCGTGGTTTAGCAATGAGTTCGAGGTTCGACAATCGGTAGTAAGGGGAGGACGGGTGCAAATATCCATCCCGGGCTACACCTATCCTAGATAGTTAGTTTAGTGTTTATCTTTTTTTTTTATCTCCGATTACAACCCAAAAAACCCAAAACCCATAATTTACATTTATGCACTTTGTATATATCCTCTTGCATATTTACTAAGCTTATAATTAGCTAGATAGTTATGAAGTCACTGTGGATACGACCTTGTTGTACTACAATGATTAGGTTCACTGCCCATAGTTAGCAAGATAGTTTCAACATTATTTTGCACAACATCTCCGGCCGGTTACTTGAGGAGTATACAGCAAGGAATATACAAAGAGTATTTTGATGACTAAAACATGCAAAAGACATGTTGTGTGACAAGTGTGGTAAATATATATACATAAGGTAGACCTTATGAGTCAGAATGCCTATAAAGATATAGAGTGATCTATATGATCTTTTAGTGTGAAGTTACATGTGTGTTCTAAGAGATATAGATACAAAGGAACTTTGAGGACAAAGTTCTTTTAAGGGGGGTAGATTGAAATACCCCAAACCTTAATATATTAATGAAATATCTAATTAGGATATACTAAGGCTAGAACGTGCCTTAGAAACATTAGAATAAGTGCTAAACAACAATTTACACCAAAACATGCTTTAGGAACAATTGGAGCAAAAAGGTGTTTTAAAGAGTATAAATAAATTAGGGAACTACCAATAGTTCCCAAGAGATTTTAAATGTGAAATACCTCTAAGATTAGTAATACACATTAAGCGGAATTAGCGTTTAAACCGGAAACGCACCTTAGAGCACAAAAATGTGCTTTAAAGGAAAATGTGCTCTAAGGAAAAATGTGCCTTAAGCATTTATACATGGAACTAAAAGGCTAATGAGCCTAAATACCAATAAGGAATAAGGGGACAACAATAAAATGGTCACATGAGCCATAGCGTATACACACAAATTAAGTATACAAGTCCACACAAAAACCGGTACTAAACTAACGAAAGTCAAGGAGAAACCACTAAACGACTTGGTTTAAATTGGAATTAGCAACATGCTATTTCATGAACAAAGTTTCTAAAGGTTGTAAATATATCAAGGAAACATTTAAACTAGCCAAAACAAATTGCATAATCAATGTGAACCCGGAAGCACATAAAATGTGTTTTAAGGCATTTTTGGCTATGTAACATACCAAACGCATGGTATAAGTCATAATGAACGAAATTAATTCATAAAATGTTACATAATATAAGAAGAAAACAAAAAAAAATCAGATCAAACAAGCCATAGGGCTGCCGACTTGAAGAGGTGAGTCATTAGGACAAAAGTGCTTTAATTTTACTATTTCAACAACCAAGACTTCTTTGTAGTGCCAAATCATCTTGTCCCCTTGGTGAATCATTAATCAGACTCTCAGCTGTCAAATGAGAGCTTCCAAGGTCGTAGATCATCCTCTCTTTGAAGAAACAACACCAAAAACCTCAATGTTCATAGTTTTGAGCCTTAAAGAACACCTTGCCTTGTAGAAATCATAACTTTCTCGTCCTAACTCCAAATCACAAGCTTGATAGCTCGTTGGAATCCTATTTGCAAGAGCTTTACAACCATATCTCATGAGACCCCAGATTCTCAGGAAAAACCACAAAGAAGTGCCTTTGATTCTCAAGGTAAAACATTGCCTTCTTGAAAACGTCTTGTTCTTTGGTTTTTGTTACAGCCGATTGGCATGGGATACTAACCCATCTTATTCCTCATCTTGTTGTATAATTTTGGAGCCAATTTCTCTAGCAAATTGCTGTCAAAATTCCTAAGGAAATCAAGCTTAAATATTAAGCTAATGGTTAATATACAAGGTAAATCCTACAACTACCTATTTCAAGGTTCTAAATTTTGATCTATATATGATCTAACCTATTGTATACCTTGTTTATAATTGCCAATTTTGTTAGGTGTTAGATTTAATTTTTGGCACCTAAAATGTTAATATTTTGTAAATCTAAAATTAGATTTACAACCCTTATGATATAAGCTTTAATATAAGCTATCATAATATATAAGAAAAGTTCATATACTATAATTTAAGGGGTGGCCGAAATTTAAGAGAGCTTATGTGAGTTAGGAAAATTATATAACTAAGTTAAATTAAAGGAATTAGTATATTTAAGAGTAATATGTAAAATTTGAGAAGTTTTGGCTATATTATAATTGCCGAAAATATATGTAAGTTATTATGAAATTTAAGAAGTTTAGATGATGGGAAAATAATTGTAGAATTTAGTTTACAATTTATAAAGAGTTTATAAGTGTTATAAGGAATTTATAAGGTTTTTGGTATATTTAAGGTTAATAAAGGGTGGTATATATATACTATAACATTAGATAATTAAATCTGGTGGTTTAGAGATGTTTAAAATGATTTTTGATGTTCAAAAATCTGTAGGAAAATTAGTTACGAAAATTAGAAATTAATTAGAGTTAAATTGGTTAATAAATGAGTTAGGATAAAAGAAAAGACCACATGGGTAAAATGGTAATTTCCCTCATCAAACGTGGTCAAACTTGGTCAAGGACAGTTTATAAAATGTTTAGAGAAGCTAGAATAAAATTTGTAGCAAAAGATTAGATATTAAAAGGATAAAGGAATAAAAAGTTAAGTTAAATTAACTTTAGGGGTAATATTGTAAATTATGGAAAGTTAGGGGGTTTGACCATAAAAGACTGGTCAAACTTGGGTATATTTTGGTAATTGACCAAAAGTATAAAAGAAATTAATTAAGTAAGACTTTGGAAGAAATTAGAAATAAGAATAACAAGTTTAGAACTTATTATGAGTAAAATGGAGATTAAGAGAAAACTATGGATAAGTAATATAAATAACACATTTATATGTGTTTAAAAGGTTAAGGAAATTAAATAAAGAATTTAGAAACAAGTTGAAAAAGAAGCAGAGTTAAGACGGGTTTAAACGAGACCCGTATATAAATTAAGGTATACGAGGGGTATACCCGTAATTTAATAAGTATAGGAGAAATCATTACTTAAGGTATTTTTAATGAAAATACAAGTTATATTGGGAAAAGAAATAAATCCGTATGATACAGAGTATCATACGGACGTATACAAAAAGTTTTAGTGTACATGAATAGTACTCGTATACATGAATAGTAAATACGTATACATGAATAGTAAATACGTATACATGAATAGTAACTACGTATATAAGAATAGTCAAATACGAGACGTATATGTGAATAGTAAAATACGTATACGTGAATAGTAAAATACGAGGCCATATAAATGAATAGTAGAATACGAGACCGTATAAATGAATAGTGAAATACGGATGAATAGTGAAAAATACTAAAATCTAATACAAGGTCCGTATAAGTCTAAAGTTGCTAACTGTGCAACTAAAAACTGCTAACGACGTTAGTATGTTAATGAAGTAGAATTGAGCTTGAAAACGCTCGTAAATGAACGAACCCGTTATACGGTATACTATTATACCCGGGTTAACCTAGGAAGAGGTTTAAGTTGAAAAGAGAACCAAATTAGTTCTAAGACACATGATACTAATACTAATACTAGTTCTGGTTACAGATCTAGTTAAGTAGAGGCGTCCGGCGGATTAGGCGAACGAGGGATTAAGAGCTAGCCAGTCTCCGGTGTACAGTATGGGATTCTTGTAGCTTGTTTGCTAACGAGGTCTACCTCGGTTTGTGTGCTATATGTTATTGTGATACGACCAAGCAAGATTAAGCATGAAACTGATTTATTGTACTGTTATTGTGTGTCCATTGCACACTAACACGACTTGATTCAGAGCTTATTCATTTAGCTATGTTTAATAATAATTGTGTAAGGTTACAAATATTCCCTATTGTTAGTTGGTTAATACCGAGAGAGGTTTAACTAACGAATCGTCAAAAAGACTTCAGCTAACTGGAACTAGGGAGAAGAGGAATCCGGGACTGACTCCGGTCATGCATGTTCAGGTTAGGTGGTCGGCATCTGTATCAGATCTGTCTTCCGCCTAGGGTCGACAAACTGACCCGACCAGCTCAAGTGAACAGTTCGAGATGGGAGGCAAATTCAGGAGGCGCATGAGGGTCAAGCCTACACCCCTCATAACTTAAGAATTTATGTTTATTAACCCAATGGAGCTAATAACTCATTGGCTAGGGTTACTTTGACCCGACAAAAATAAACAATACAGTTAGAGAACAACCAATTCTGATAGGAGAATGGTTGACACTTATAAGGTATGGTCAAACACGAGAACTAAACAATTCTCAGGCCTCAGGAGTTAGGGATCTAACTTACTCATTAGTGGGCGTCCATTACGACGTTCGATTTATTTGAGCTGTGAATGTTTCACATAAATGTGTTGTTTGTTATCGTACTTCTTATTATTATTTGTATGAATAAACAATTGCATGTATACGACAAAGTAGTCGTGTGTAACCCTGCTAGCTTGTGGGCTGCACGTTTTCTGTACCAGCCATGTGCTGAGCCCCTTGGGGCCTGTGATTTAAACTTTACAGGTAGGTACCAGACTAGGACTCAACCTAGGAGTGGGAGCGGGTAGAGTACTTCGGGTTGTTTTTACATTTGTTACACGAGTTGTGCATGTACACTCGTTTTGTATATTGATGAGATGTTAGTATGATGTATTAGGATATGAGATACTTGGTATAAGTGTGTTTTATGGATTGTAATGTTTAGATGCTCGAGTAATTATCCAGTTAGTCAGACCATGACTTGTAAAGAGAATAGGCCTAGTTAGTCACGTGGGTGACTAACGGCGGTAACACCAATTTAGTAGAACTTTTCCGCTGCGTTGTTAATGTACGAGATGGACTTAGGGCGACAATCATTGTATTTGGAGATGGGGTGTTACAGACAAGCTTCCCAAGCAAGTATGAAATGTCGACCTCGTATCCACTAGATCTATTACACATGAATTTATATAGACCAATGCGGGTTCAAAGTAGAAGAGGTAAGAAATATGTCCTAGTCATTGTTGATGACTACTCATGCTGGACATGGGTATTATTTCTACGTACCAAGTCTGAAATGCTTTCTAAGTTTGCCACATTATTTCAAGTGATTACTAACAAAATGTCTACCACAGTCAAAACACTACGAACTGACAATGGCAATGAGTTTTGCAATGCATAGTTTTCTGAATTCTACATATCAAAAGGAATAGCATATCAGACATTAGCTGCCCGTACTCCTCAACATAATGGAGTAGTTGAGCGATAAATCGCACTCTGGTGGAAATGGCTAGAACTATGTTGCTTGATAGTTGCTTATCAACCTCCTACTGGGCTGAAGCCATTAATACCGCTGCTTATATTTTGAATAGAGCTGCTATCCATTCTTTTCTTGGGAAAACTCCATATGAAGTTATCAAAGGACGTCCTCCTTCAGTGGGACACTTTCGTCGCTTTGGGTGTCGATGTTTTGTCCACGACAATGGAAAAGAAATATGGGAAAATTTGATTGATGAAGGCCTTTTCCTAGGATACTCATCCCAAAGTTGAGCCTATAGAGTACTAAAAAAACATACTCTATGTCTTGAAGAGAGTCCTTATGTACATTTTGAAGAACATACAAACTCTCGTGACTACAAAGATGAACAAATGTTTAGTTTGGAAGATGAATCACACCCCACTCCTTCCTTCACCGAAGTACTAGTAGTGACTCTTCCTACCCTCCAGAAAACACCACAGACAGACTCTTCCTCTGACAGTGATGAGGATCCCGATGACTTCTTCAAAGATGCCTCTCCCACTCCCTCTAACGATCTACACCCACAACCAATAAGCCAACCAAGCACACCTGCTCCTCTTAGATGTCATACACCTAAAACCTTCTCAACCCAACTACTCAGTTCTAAATGAAAATTTCAGTAAGCCTCACCCAAATCCTAAGTGACCTCGATATGGTTACTCAAACACATGGCGATGTTTATTGCAACCTTTGCACCTTTAACGCCTTTATATCTACCATTGAACCTAAAACATTCACCAAACCTTGGGAGATGATGACTGGGTCATAGCTACATAAGAAGAGCTACATTCTCTAGAACACCACTCTGTCTGGGACTTGTTCCGTGTCCAACTAATCATAAACCAAGTGGCGTAAAATGGGTATTTCACAACAAATTAGATGTCCAGGGAAACATCTCCCGCAATAAGGCTCGATTAGTTGATCAAGGATATGCTCAAGCTGAAAGAATTGATTATGATGAAACATATGCTCTGGTTACTCAAATTGAAGCCATTTGAATACTTGTGGGATTTACTGTACACAGAGGTATAAGCTTCATCAAATGGATGTAAAAACTGCATTTATACATGGGTACATATATCGAGATGTCTATGCTGCTCAACCTCCAGGATTCAAAGATCCAATTCACCCAGAATATGTCTACAAGCTAGACAAAGCTCTATATGGATTGAAACAGGCTCCAAGAGCATGGTATAAACGTCATTCATCATATCTACTATCTCATATTTCTACGACGTAAGGTTGACAGTACTGTTCTTACACTCATAAAAGGTGATGACATACTCATTGTTCAGATCTATGTGGGTGATATTGTTTATGGTTCCACTATTCTTGAATTATGCACCTTCAACTCAGAACTAATGAGTAAAGAATTTGAAATGAGTGCTCTGGGTGAACTAAAAAAATTTCTTGGCCCACAAATCATTCATCAAGAAAATGGTATACAAATTCGTCAACAAAAGTACATACATGAGCTACTCATTAAGTACAAGATGCAGGACTCCAAGCCTACTCCCACTCAAATGTCTGCGACTGAGCGGCCACATCTTGATGAAGGAGGAATATCCATTGATGCAACTCTATACAGAGGTATGATAGGTTCTTTATTGTACTTAACGGCAAATCATCCTGATATTCTTTATGTAGTTTGTATTTGTGCAATATTCCAATCAAATCCAAAGGAATCACACTTGCAAAGTGTCAAGTGAATATTTCATTACCTTATAAGTACCCAGGACATGTACCTCTGGTATCCAAGTACCCCTAATTTACACTGATGGGTTACAGTGACTTTGACTTTACAAGCTCCTTGTTAGATAGGAAAAGCACTTCTGGAACTGCTCAATTCTTAGGCTTATGTCTAGTTGCATGGAGCTCCAAGAAACAGAACATAATTGCATTATCATTTGCTGAAACTGAATACGTCTCTACAGGTGTTTACAGTGCGCAAATACTATAGATTCAACAGTAATTTCAGGATTACTTAATACCTCCTTCTTGAACTACTATATTCTATGACAATAATAATGCAATTGATGTGTCTAAAAATCTAGTTCATCATTCCAAAACTAAATATATTGAAAATCATCATCACTTCATCAGAGATTGCGTGGAAAAAGGTCTGGTATAGCTAGAGTGTGTCCCCACTACTGATCAAATTGTAGACATATTCACTAAACCACTACAACGAGGTCCATTTGAATCTCTGCATTCTCAACTTAGGATGACTCGCATGACGTAGCTAAGGTAGTATCTCTTTCCTTTGCTTGCTTTCTATCAGTATACAATGCATGAGTGTGTCTAGTGACTAGTATAACTGTCTAGAAAAGTATTAGAGCAAATCATTTTTTTCGCTAACACTCAGCGAATTTCACCCGTGAAATTTTCGGTCTCGATCCGGTTGCACCTTTCTCGCCCAATCACAACACACCCCCTGACATTAAGGTAAACATTTTTACACGCTAGCTACTGTTAAAAGTATCCCTCTATCAGACTTTCTCTTCTACCATGCCCTAAGCCTACTTCGTCCCTTCTCCTTCCTCCTAATCATCCTTGTAACCTCGCCCCCACACTTAAGCTTTCGCCATGGCCTCAAACCCAAACCCCCACCCAATCCCTCAAACATTGAGATACCAGCTGAAGTAGCCAACAATCCAAATCTCCTCCAAGCTCTTATTAACCAGTTCGCTGCCCTTCAAGCCCGACAAACACCCAGCTCAACATCTATATCAACACCGATGGCTCCTGCCGTGTCGATTGACACACACCCCATCACCGTCCCCATCCCATCCTCCTTGCCAGAACCCACGATCTCTATCAATCCCTCACCCACACAATCACCGCAAAAATCAGGAATCACACCTTCCCAAACTGAAAAATCATCACCTCAAGCAACCCAATTCTCCCTAGACCCGACACTATCACAAAATCCCCTCCCATGAACCTATCAAGTTTGGCTCAATCGAAACCAATTATCAAACCCTACTAAAAATCCAGAAACCTATTCACCAACTGTTGACACTCAAAATCCATTTGAAAACCCTAACCCTGAAACCACTATGGCTCCTGCTCTAGAACAATCCCCTCCTCCCAAAAAGATACATTGTGCCAAAGCCACAACTCCTTGTCCCTCTTTCTCTGCTAGAAGCCTAAGACCACGTGGTAGAGCTTTTATGTCATCCTCCACCTCCACTCCGACTGTCCCTGCTCCTCCCCTCCACCCTACGGTAACTACCTTCAAACCAAAGGAGAAAAGAAGCAGCATAAACTTTTCAAACCAGGCGAACTCCAGCACTGGAATTACTTCAAGCAGAAAGCGACTTCATCCTCGTTCAGAATCTGTTCCACCATCACCCTGATTTGGTCTCATTGACACACAGAGTGTGGTATACTCACTACCTACCAACGACTCAGTAAAATCTCGAAACCTGGTAAAAGGCAAGCTTCTCGATCTGGACTGGTTAAATTCAATAGGATTCATTATGTTTGAAGAAATGCTTCGCTTTCAATATTGGATATGTTATACCCAAAATTTCAACCCCCCCAGAAGAGGGTCTCCACTAATAGGCTAGTAGCGAGGGTTCCCAGTTCGATTGGCACATTTCAGAGTATTAAGGACAGCTTAGTCATCTCCAGGGGCATTTTCGTAATTTTTCAAGGCTTCTAACCCCCCTATAGGCTTTCTCTCTCCTCCAAATAAGGGTCAAATCAGTTCAAAATGCTTTGAAATTTTAACCCATGATAGAGGATGACATTAGAAGCGTAATGGCGTTGGAATTTTGATTTTTCAAATTTCCAATAATTTTCTAGCAATTTCCGATTGAATCTGACGAGAAATTGAATTTAAAAATATTCCAATATCCAAAAAATTCGATTCCACTTTATAAAAATCAGAAATATCATCCTTTACCCATGTGTAAAATTTCATAATCAAATTCTGTTTGGAAGCCCTTGAGCTAAAACGTCCGTAAATCTCGGTTTTTACCGGATTTTTCTATCTTTAAGAAGGCCTATATAAGGAACCTTATCCCATGATCAAATTAGAACTTCAAGAACCCTAAACACCTCAAGAAACTCAGCCGTCACAACCTCTCCACGTTTTTACACATCCAAGCCCCGAAATTCCATCGAAATCTCACAAAATCAACACTAAAACACCTTTTTCAACTCCCACAACATCATCCATCATCAAACCTTCACCAAAACAGCACCAAAACGTGAAGAACAGCAAGAACAACCAACAACCAGAAGCTTGGTTCGAAAACCTTTCGGGTCTGCCATCAACGGAGCACTCGACGAACACCGACGTGAAGAATCATTGTAAATCCAAAGGTAAAACGGGTAGGAATCTCACTTTCCTAACTCCCTACGACTTTATCAGTCTTATATCAAAATTTGGGTTCAAACTAACCTTTCGTGGCTTCTGAGTTGCTGTTTGTTTAAGCTTCTGCCCAATTACTTGTTTGTTAAGTTTCGCATTAAATTCGATTTCACATTGAAAACTTTTAAGCACTAACGTATTGTAAATCTTTCAGGCTACACACCCATAAAATTTGAGCTCAAAACACTGTCGAGAACTCCCAAATGCCGGCGTCCGAGGGTGGTCCGCACCCACGGACGCTATGTCCGGGGTCCCGGAAGCCTTGTCCGTAAGCCCGGACACCCCCGTACGGTGGCGGTATTTCAAAATTTTCAAAATTTAGGTTTTCTAAGATAATGTCCGGGCCCACGGACATCCTGTCCGTGGCCCTGGACTTTTCAAAATTGTGTTTTCTGTTTAATTCGATTTTAATGTTCATATAGGTTAATTAGGGTCCGTGGGTTCGGACATTAGGTCCGTAGCCACGGACGGAAACAAAATTTGACCTAATTCTGCCTCCGAAACCCTAGTTTAGGAATTTTTAATTTTCTGTCAAAAAATGCTAAAAAAACACAAAAAAACAAAGCTCGCGCACTTAGGTTAAAATGACTCGTAATAAGCCGTAATTAAACTAAGTAGAGGAAAAACGACTTCTAGGGGTAATGAAAGTAATTGAACCCTAATTAAGTCGAATATCAAGCCCCCGAACCAGAACTCTCCTTTCCTAATTTGATCTAGGTAAAAATTAGGTGGCGACTCATAATAGGTTCCAGTGAGATAGCTTAGGTATTAATAATTAATGTTATATGACATAGTTATTAATCTTAGGTTATAAGTGGACCTAAAACCTGACTAGATCCCAATAAATCTAATCAACATAGGATAGGGTTTAAAATCGAGGCTCACAGGATACATCTATTTTTTGGTATTCAAACCTACCATGAAGTGGAATCCTATGAGTTTTACCAGAACTGTGTGATTCATAAAGGAAAATTAATGACTGAGGTGCATAGAACCTCCTTGATTCTGGATTCTAACACCCTAGCCACACACTTAGTTATTCCCACCGCTGGTTTAGTGTTTTCTGTCCGTACTGGTTTTCTTAATCTAGACTTTGTTGATGCCCAAGAAGTTTATGATTTTTCCTACCTAACAGTAGTGTTGGTCACTCTCTAGACCGACCTGCTCTATCAAATATCCATTAGATGCTCCACACAATTGTTATAAAAAACCATGTGCCTCGGAAAGAAGGCAATCAATTTGTCCGTCCCTTGACTTAACCATTATGTATTACTTGATCCACCACATAAGAATTAACCTTCGCCAGTTGATGCTCAACCATATAGCCCCATCCTTGTCTTCCTCCTGTCACTCATTAGGATACATCTTTTGGATTCTAAAACTACTCATCCATTGAACATCACCATTGATCCTTCAAAAGTAAATCACATATCTGACACTGACATTTTGGGTCAAACTTTGTACAACAAAACCCCCTACCTTCCAAGTTAAAATAGTTTCCAAACCTACTCCCTCCTCCAAAAAACCACATGCTCCCAAACCAACTCCATCTACAGAATCACACTTTATGTCTGAAATAATCTCGAACCTCTAGGAGACCGTGTCATCCTTGGTCTCAAAAGTGGATGTGCTGATAGATGTACTGAAGGACAACCACACAAAAACGAGGGATGCATTTGAAGGTGGTGTCAAGCATCTGGTCCAAGAGTTTAGATAGACATTCTCCGACGTGGTCGCATCTACGGTTGACTTTGGGAGTGCAAAGACTATGGGGGAAGAAGGTGTGGTAGCTGAAGACAACAAAGAGGACCACAAGGATGACTAACTCCACTTCTTCACTCCCTCACTCCCCGTTAACCCATAGTTGCTTAGGATGTTTTTTCTCTATGGCTTGTGTGGTGCGGATACAACTCTATATTGCTCTATTGCTCTTTAAGACAATTATGCTGGTCCGAGACACTACTTTTGCATTCCCCTGATGTTGGAAAATGGGGGAAGTGGTGTATCCCACAACTGGTTTGTGCGGGTTACTTGGTGTGAACAGTGAGTGCCTTTGAAGGCCTCAACTGTCATGGATTAGTTTAATATTTTCTACTCAGTAGATTACTAGAAGTTAATTACTTTAGCTTATCAGTATCTTTTTATGCATCTAATTGAGCGGGAATATATGTTTAACGAGGAACAACCAGTGAGTTGTTCTGCTTTACCTTGTGATATCTTTCAGGTACATTCGCTGGACACACTAAGTTTGCCATCATCAGCAAAAAGGGGGAATTTTATTACAACCGTGTTTTGCAGATGATGTCTCTTTAGTCGAAGTCACACTGTAGAAAGACTCACCCTTGCTACAACTCCCTTCGTGAAGATTACAAGCGTGCGCTACCGCTTCAATGAATGACTTGACCCAAGAAAAGTGACGAACGTGAAGACCTCTCTCGGTAGAGATCGTGGGAGATCATCCTATCACAGAACGTGTAACACTTTCCCACGTTCGACGCCCAGCCCTTTGTAACAAAATCTAGTGAAGACCTACACTATTTAAGCACACAAATTGCTAAATGTTGTGTGTGCATTCCGATAGTTCTCACAAGAGAGAAATAGTTTGAGAGAGATATTATTTTGAGAGATCTTAGTGAGATTTAGTCACTTTAGCTTAGAAAAGTTATGTCCTATGGAGCACATTACATTCCATTACTCCTTAATCTGTATTGATCTACTTCTAGAGTACAGTAAGTGTTGGATTAGATAGACTACCTCTGTCTAATCCCAAGATAGGACGCTAGGTTATAAATCACATTGAATTTCAATACAAGCATATCCTTTCTTGTTAAGTTTTACACAAAAGCTTCAGCATAATTTCATTGGCAAATACTTTCTTCCACTAGAGTGTGTCTGAGTCTAACATCTCAGACCTACTCAGTTAGCACCCCGATCCTATCAGCATAGCATCGCATTCATTTATTCTAGTGTGGATGATTTTCTTGCCTAACTCCTTACTACCGAAAGAAATATGTAAGAACTATTGCATGTTCAGAGTAGATTCACCGACTAGAATAACTTTTTAGTTCTTGTTTTTGTTTGTAACACCCCTACCGCTAATCCAATCATTATCCCCTAATCCATCTCAATTACCAATAACAAAGCAGCGGAAATTCACTTACAAACGGTGGGTGATACAATGCTGTTAGTCACCCACGTGACGAACAAGGCCAAATCCATGTACAAATCTACTATCGGTCTGATGAACTTGAATACCAAGTACTCTATAGCAAACATTACAATCCCTTCCTTAATCAAATCATATTCCAAATACGAACTTCAGTTCAATATTATACCGAGTCTACTACAATTCCCAACCTTGCCGATAACATTTCGGTCTTAAAATCCAACAATTACAACATAAATACAAAAGTTCTAACATTAACTGCCCCTGCTTAAGTAACAACCCCGTCATACTCTCGAACGGTAAACGGCTCCAAGTACCTGTAAATAAAAATGATGCCCCTAAGGGCTCAACAAATTGCTGGTATAAAATTCGCATACCCCGCGTGCTAGCGGGGGTACGCCGACTACTTAGTCGAGAACATGCGATTCATTTTAATTCAATAAACATGCTCGCATTCTAAGGCATTCGACAAGGAATACAATCACACTACACAACAAGTTTGTTAGTTAGTATTAACTTACTCTTAGGCCTTGAGGGTTTCTACCTCACTATGCCTTTGTTCCTCATTCATTATCTTACCCATTCTCTTGGGTTACTCTTACTCAAGTTCTCTTATTCTCAATCTCAATTCAAGTTCTACCATTCTCAATCTCAATTCTCAACTCTCAAGTTCTCAATTCTCAACTCAATTCTCAAGTTTTAAACATAATTCTCAATTTAACTCTCAGGTTCTCAAATCTCAATTTCTCAACGGGACATCTTTTAAGTCATTACCTATGACCTCCGGGTAGAGTCATACACAAGACTCACCACCGGGCTTTCAAATACAAGTCTTACTTCTCCGGCTACGGCCCTACACCGGGTCTAGCATAGTGGGAAGGTTCTACTATCAAACGGAACTATCCACCTAGTTCCTCAAATTCACAAATGTCTGTTTCTCTACCGGTCTACTCAAATTCCCAAAAATCCTCTCTCGGAGTTAATTCACAATCTCATAGATTAGCCTAGAAGTATCTCTCTCGATAACATCTATTAGCTTAGGGGAATCTCTCAATGTATAGCATTCTCAGATTTAAGGGTTTCCCCAACTTATCGAATACTTTTATGTTCGGGACATTTTCTCAAGTTAGGTCGGGTCCTCATGTTATAGGTCGACTATTTTCCTAAGGGAGTTTGATGGTCCCTTATCATTCTTTTACTTTTCTCAACTGTTCATGTCTTTGAGCTATCAATAATCTCTTAATAGAGGTTTTGTTATTTCTTTCCACTATCCTTTATTTCGTGGATTGTTCATTTCGGTTCTCTAACCGTTGTCGGGAGTTTACTAATCCCGTACAAATATCTCATGTTCTAGTGAGTTCGTAGGTTGGCATTACTGTTATTCTTGATTTGATAGTTTTCGTGTGTTTCCACGTTTTTGTTAATTTGCGAACAACTCTTCCTACGAGTCTCTAATCAAGCAATACTCATCTACAAGTCGGTCCATAACACTAAGTTTGACTGCTTAATCATTCAAGTATGTTAGTTCATACATCATGCATCATGACATACATATCAATTGGAATAAATCATATTCATGTTTTTATCTTGATTAAATCGGCACACAAACACACAAACACACAAATTAGCGTAATCCGGTTAGCATACAGGGCATGAGAAAAAATCATACCTTTCACCATGGATTAACTTTACTGTGTCACCTCACGTTCCTCGGGTCTTACTCTCGAATTACTGATCACATATCAAGCGGTCCTATTAACATTAAGGTATGTAGTTAACTAATACTCCCGTAGTTAACCCCGTTATCCCGTTAATCTTAGTTTTGCTTAAGTGTACTTAAGGTCTCAACTTCATCCTTCACTTCTTAACCTTGTTTATACTCCTTAGAACCTTTACCTGTCACCAAACAAGGCCTAAACATCATCTAAAACCATCCCCAATCAATTCCCCATCATTAGGACACTAAAAAACACATTCTGTTGCATTTTTACACTGGTCCGGGTTTGTGTCCGGGGTTACAAACCCGGACCAATCCAGGAAATCAATTTCATCCTACTTTTCTATGTCGTCCGGTTTTGTGTCCGGGGTCATAAACCCAGACCAATCCCTGGGATGACATTCTGGCATGTTTTTGAGGTGGTCCTGGTTTGTGTACCGATTTACAAACCTAGACCAACCCTGGAACTATCAAAATTTACAGTTTTTGACCTCTTATCAACCCCTAATTCACACATAATCATTCACGAATCTCTACACATGTTTTATACATGTTTAAACACCCTAAAAATGCTCTAAACCTCATCAAATCATAGTCATACTCATTACTCAATTTCTTGCTCAATTCCACCAATTTAAATTCTCACATTTTGCATTTTGCACACTTGTGCATTTCTAAACTCTTCTCTTGATATTTTACCTTACTCTCAACCCAAGTGACCATTCCAAATCCTTCCTAGACATTTGCATTAACTATACCAAAGTCCATCCTTCACTACAAGGTCATGCGCACTAGTTTTCTCCTAGGAATTCAAAACACCAAAACATCATTTATGCTACAGATTTTTACCTCACTTCAATCCATCCTCCAACTACCATTTCAAGGTGATTACTCTACTCAACTCAACCCAATAAACACCTAACTCTTCCCATTTATCAAGTCACCTAAAAACACTGCATTTCTACCGAAATTTCGCCATAACTCACCTACAATTCTAACATTGCCCAAATGCACAATTTGTTCACCTAAAGCATTTCAAAGCTAGCCACACCCATAAAGGGTCCTACCAGCACACAAACTCAATCAAAATTCCATCAATCAACAATATACACATATCCTCAAACGGCTTGGCTCTAAGGCCCTTAAATTGCACAACAAATCACAATTGCATTTAAACACACCCACAATTCTTTCTCAAGTTTTCATTTTAAGTCTTTCCTTCTCTTCTTCTCCATCTCTCTTGACTTCCAAAACCGGTCAAGGGCAATGAAATTTCCCACACTCTAGACCAATGTTCAAAAGGGAGTAATAAGTGCTAATTAACTCCCCTAGATTATGAAAACCATTTATTAATTCAAGAAAAGGGCTTAAGGCACAAGGTTGGACATTACCTTTGGAAATCCTAGAAATGGGTTTTGCCATGAATCAAAGGGGAGGCTCCAATCCACCATTGGAGACGTGGAGAATAGCTCAAACAAGGAAGGAAACAAGGCATTAAAAAGGGGCGAAATCGGCCAAGCTAGAAGGATGAAGAAAAATGAAATTTTCTTGAATCGTTTTACCTTAAATGACAGAGGAGACTCCAAGCACCATAAAAATGTGATTTCTTCTTCAAATGGGACTACACCCATGGATAAAACTTCAAGGTTTTGGGATTTTGAAAAGAGGGAAATATAGAGCTTGGTGAGAGGAAGAAGAATATGTAGTTGGTTTTTCATTTGGAGCTCTAATGTGACTTGAGCATGGAGAGAAAGGGGAGTAGCCATGGAAGCTACAAAATCACCAGGAAATAGGAGGAGGAACAAGAAGAAACTGATGCGGAGAAGGAGGGAAGGAGAGAGAAGAGAAAAAGACCTTTTTACGTTTTTGTACTTCTCCACTTTTTTTTGTTTCTTTACTTATTAAGAGTCAAACGAGTCAAAAATAGAGGGGTAAGTCAATTTAAAAACCAGCCCCCTATTACACATGGGCAGGGGCAGTTTCATCTTTTTACAAGAAACGCTCCTAAATTACCCGGTTTTAGTACTATTCACTAATCGGGCCCGTTTTTCGGATTTTTCTCATTTCTTTGATTTTAATGGTTCTTAAGCTTCCATTAATGTTTAATTATAGTTATTTGATGGACTATAATTTTAATGGGTCCGTTTGACCACTCAAAGTCACGTTTTTGGGTTTTCTCAAAAAACGTGTTTTAAAGCTTTATTAGCATTTTTAATCCATTTTATGGATCCGTTTTCTTTGGGAATCGTTCCCACATATTTTTTAGGCATAATTAAGCATTAGAAATCCATCTAATGTCCTAGTCGAGGTCACACACCTCCTAGAGTTACGTAACGCACAATTTTACGGTTTATGTTTTTTACACGTTTTCTCTTTTCTTTTGGATTTATTTTCTTTACCAAAATTCTTTAGGCACTATTAGGCCCACAATTACTATATTAGAATTATTTAATCACCATTTTTAAGTTCGGGGTATTTCATTGTTTCTCAATCCTTGTCCCATGAATTATAGTTTTTTCTTGAGCGGATTCATACAGAAACCCTTGAAACTCTTCTAGTAGTTGGGGTGTGGAAATCAGTGTCCCCAACCAAGGAAAAAATCTCAATTATAGTCTCAGCCTTAGAAGACAGATCTCTCATTGCCCACACATAAGCAAGACCCATACAAATATCCTCAGTCACCAATACTTCATAGAAAGGTCAGTCGACATTGGAATGGTAAATATAGAGGATCGTCTGTGGGATAGAGATAAGGAGAAGAAATTTTGAGGAGAAAAGAAAATCAAAAATCCATTTGCAAAACTTAATAATAAAAACTTGAAAGTAGCTAGTGATGAGATCTTGACATTGGAGATAAAGCCATGAACTTGTAAGACAAAGGGATAAAAGTAGAAAACTCATAAGACCCTCTCAGCTAGAGCTGGAGACTACTAACATCACCAAATGGCTAATTGCTTAAACAAAGTATAATGTTAATGAAGCGGAATCATTGACAAAATGAATAGATCACATTCGGTCATATTAGCAAAGGCCAAAAACCCAAGCGAGCACATCAAGAGATGCATTGAAAACTGCTTATACTAGATCAAGCTTCCCCAACTCAGAGTCAAAGAATCAGTACAAAGTTCAGATCGACATACAAGATAATACATAACAATGTACGCAACCTAAATCTAAAAGAAAGGGACAAAATGGTTGAGACCAAGGCTTGCAAACTATACAGAAAAGAGGGACTGACCAATGGCTACAAGGGAAACATGCTCTCCTTCACAACCATACCACCATGGACTCTTTTTTTTTGGCAACTCTTGGATCGGCCAGGAGTTCCCTTGAATAAATTTGCTTCTTTGGTCAATGATCAACGCGTTTGGAACTAAGAGGGAATCCCAATGCAACCTGGAAGTCTTACCGTTTTTCATGTTTGAACTAACTCTGTGATGCATCTAACTATCCTCGAAAAAGTGTCCATCAAGGTCCCCGTTGAGATTCCTTTTCTTCCCACCATATGTCTCCAAGGGATCCCTAGTATGCATAAGAACTCGACAGTCCACTAGGTGCAAATCATCCATTAAGTCTCAACCTTCTGTTTGGAAGCCTTCAAAAGTCTTAACCTTCTGTTTGGAACCCTTCAAAAGTCTCAACCTTCTGTTTGGAAGCCTTCAAAAACATGATGAGGTTGAAGGCTGACTCTGTCCATAAATCACTAGGTCCGGTGATAGTCCCTCCACCAAGGTCAGCGTCCTCATCCAAGCCTTCAGTACCCAATCCAATTAGATCTTTTGAGGCATCTGAATTATGCTCATGAGAGCTAGGTTCTCCTTTATTAGGATTACCTTGATCTGGTGCCAACAACAGCTGGACTATGATTATGCTTGCTTCTTCCAAGATTTTCCAGATCCCACAATCATCCTCCTCTACCACCCTATGCTCGGTCCGCAGGTTTGAAGCCCTTAGCCAAGGCCCATAGGGAAGGGTATCTTCCTTTGAGTGTTTAGGGCTTGGACATTCCTTGGTTGCATGAAGAAACATACCACATTGGAAGCATATTGGGGGCATATTCTAATAGGATAAATGAAGCACCAACACATTACCTTCCAGAGAGATAGAGATAGAACATAAGATTGCCTTGAGAATATCGTGTTTGATTTTAATCCTCATGTATTGCCTATTGAAGTGTCCTTCCTCCTATTCATAATCCAAAATTGTCCCAAATTTTGGACCGAGACATAGTGCAAACGCCTTGTGATGAGAGATAAAAGGCACGTCGTGGATTCGAACCCAAATCAGAATAAATCTGAAGTCATGGTCTTTTAGGGACTTTTGAGCTTCAATCTGTTGCAGTACCATGTGTGTGTTGTCAATTGTCCAAGGCCCGTGATTGAGGATTTTAATGATATCTCCATTATTGACCAACAAAAACATGAAAATAGTGGTTCCCACATCCCAAATCTAAATTTGTCCACTAAGATGTCGTGCTCTGTCAAAAGTACCCTCCAAAGCTCTAACATCCTTGCCCCGAGAGGAATAAAGCTCAGAAAGTTGGCAATCATCGTTGTTCGGTAAGTCATCTAGGTTCATCGAGAGACCTTCTTCTTTTATAAGTGAAAAGTTAGTATATCGTGAGGCGGTTTCTTCAACTTGATCCTCCATACATGGGTTCACCACAACCGGGTTGGAATTCCTGCTGTTGAAGCGGAAGAAGACGGGTGTGGGAGATGGGTAGGCGGGAGTTAGGAAGGAGAGAAGAAGCAATTTTGGAGCGTGGGGAAGAAAAATAAGCCACATGCAAAAGGTAATGATGAGCATTTGGCTTCCTTAGAAGAACATTGGAATTGTCACCAGCTTGTTGTCTAAGAAAAAGAGAGGAAAGGTGTCACAAACCTTCTCGCCAAGGAAAGAATTTTTTTAACAGAAAGTGACAATTTTATTTACATAAAAAAATGGCGTGTAACACGAGGACTTCCAACGAGATCATCCATCATAATACTACTCTCGACCAAGCACGATTAAATTTTGAATTCAAAATATCCAGTAATTACCTTTTATTTTAAGGAAGTGTTATTTATTAAGTACCTTCACCTATAGTCTCCACTCTCAAATTAAATGATAACACCCTCTCTGTGCATAGTGGACTATATAAGTACTACTATAAGCTAGATAATTGACACGGCTCACTACTAGATTCTATACTACACGTCTATCGATCATTTACTGCCCCACTATACGACGTTCTTGCCTATTTTTGTCTTGCATTTAAATCATTAGGTTAGTTGGATTGTTTTTTTTTTTGTTTTGAAATGGTAATGATATATATATAGAGGAAAGATGAGTTTTTACAAATTTGATATATAGGATACCTATATATCACACTCTGAATGATATACAAAAAGGCTCAGGGATGGGGGATATACAAAAGCCCTCTGTAACATATGCAAGTGTGTAGACAACTATAGGGGCAACAGAGGGGAAGGAAATTAAAATTATCCCTCACTACAAAAGATACTATGAGCAAAGCACCCTGTCCAGCCAGTGGGAGTCTTTGTTGGAGTGGCTCATCTTCATCCAAATAATGGATTTTATCGCATATTTGATGTCCGCAACAATGAGATTGGGGCTCCTTGTTTGGTTAGCCATGGCTTTTCAACATCTCTCAATCCACAAGTAGTAGACCACATTAGCAATGGCAGCTCTTTTCACTTGTTCAATCGGACAACTTCTCTTGTAGTATTTGGAGATTTGGAAAGAATAGCTGCGGAGGGAGGTTCTGTTTGTGGGAATCCCTAGCCAATTGCAGATGCTCCACCAAACCCTGTTAGAGAACCTGCATTGGAAGAAAAGATGGTTGCTAGTCTCTTGAGCATGCTCACAGAGCCAGCACCTGTTAGCAAGACAAATGCCTCATGATTGGAGCTTATCGCAAGTTTTTAGTCTACCTCTAAAAGTTAACCATAAAATAAATTTTGCTTCAGGGATAGACCAGGTTTTCCAATAAATGTTGTGCCAGGTAAACAGTCTAGGAGGCTGGGAGGTGTCATTGTAAAAAAGGTTAACAGGGGGATGGGGGATAGGATCGAAGCAAAGAGGAGGCGTCATCTGTGGAACCGCATTGCTTGATTAACCAATCTCTTGAGTGAAGATGGATTTCTAGGACCAAGGGTCATTTCCCTTAGCAACTACTGTCCAAATGTCATGGTTAGATAAGTAGAGGTTGTGAATCCATTGGATCCACAGATGCTCCGTGTCATTTGTGATAGAGGAGATAGTTTTTAGGATGAAGCACATGTTCCATTTATGGATGTCCTTAAGGCCCAATCCCCCATTTTACTAACTGCATTGACTTGAAGGTGGTGATTCCAATTGGTTGTTTTTTAACCTAAAGGGAAGTTAGCTTCATTCAATCCTAAGTGTCTGTTTCTAATCGTGAGTTAATCATTAACCCAATTGTTGCAATGTATGTTGAGGATCTCACAAATCCTAGCTGTCCTCATCAGCTACACACTCTAAGTGTGGAGTAGAATAATCCTAGCGGCTTGGAATGAATCTCTTGAAGGTTTTGAAAGAAGTGGGGAAGTCCTGACAATATTGAATGAAGTTCAGTCTTCCTTGATTTTGAGAAAAACTTACTCAAGTTTTCCCCAACAGAGTCACCATTCTATGGAGGGGGATTTTTCAGTACGAGGGGGGATCTATCTAAATATGATCTGACTGAGAAGTCTAGATCCTAGAAAATACCATTCTATGGAGGGTGAAAACCCGTTATTCTAGCTTCCCTCAAATACCTACTACATCGTCTGTCTTTCCCAGCAAGCTTATGGGGAATGCTAGTGAGCACTACACCCGCTCTCAGTGGGCTCCACGCGGACTTATGCCCTAAGGGCGGAAATTGACTAGAGTCGCCACCTAGTTTGACCTAAGGAACTAGGAAGGGAGGAGAAGGGTTCTAAGAACCGTTAATTGACTCTGTGATTCACATATGGATTGGACTTATCTGGTCATACCAAGGATTCTGTGTGGGTTCACACTGGGTACACCCCTTAGAAGTGGCAACGAACATGACTTCGGATTGGTGCCCGAGGATACCTCGATCTCCAATTGTCGGGATTACCTTCTTTCAAAACCTTACTAGAGAGATTCAATTAAAGCTAAAGGATAGGATTGAGTGTGGGCTGTGGAATGGATGATTTTGAAGAGTTGAAGGAATAGACAGGTCTTGAAGAAGTTCGTTTAGGTGTTGAGGGGTTTCGATTATTTTCGAGGGGTTTATAGTTGTTTCGGCTCTCGCGGGGCTTAGGAGGATGCGGGAAATTTTAAGGAGGAAAAGGGAATTTTGGTCAATTTTGTGAAGTTAAGGGGTGTTCAGATCATTTGGTGAACTTGAGGAGTTTCTTTTAGGTTTGCGAAGTTCAGATTTTGGAGTGGTTGGATTTTGAGGTGTTTTTGAAAGTCGAGAGTATTGAAGAGAAGTTCGGGCTTTCAGGATGATTGAGTATGAATGAGGATTTTGGCTTTACAGTATTCGGGTTTTGAAGTTGCTTGTGAGTATTCGGGGATTGGGGGTCCTATGTGACTTAGTGTTTGTTCAGAGAAGGATTGAGAAGTGTTTATGTGATTTGAAGTTCAAATGGAAGAGTTAGATTGGTTTATTCAGAATTGTCTCTCTTAAAGTTTTTAAAACCGAAAAATCATTTTTGTTGTAAAAGGGTGGATAATCCTGAGGGATTGCCCTATGTACCCCCTCGAACACGACATTTAATTAATGGTAAGTGCTGAGGCTCGAAAGGTGGGGCAATGAATTTATGTCGAAAAATAGGATTTAGAGAGAAACACCATGAATGAGATGTTCTCGGTCAAACCCTAATAACGTCTCTAACTCCCAGGTTTAAAACATTAAAAGCCGAAAATACTGAAATCGAATGGACGGGAGTTAGGCGATTCTAAAATCCCGGCTATGACTAGGAAGGTCGTTACTTCCCTAGCACCCCACCTCGTAAAAATCTAGGCTGTAATTATGGGAGGTTTGTCACCCTAATGCCCGCCTAAAGAGATCCAGACTGCGACAAGGGAGGTTATGACCCCAGCGCCCTGCCTCGGAATTTTATTTTGGAAAGGGAGACAAATGATGTTCTAACCAGGAAGAAAATATTTTGAAACGGTCAGCCATTTCTTGTTCCCTGAAAATGTTTTATTTGAGTTGAAAACTTTTGAAGTTGTTCGGAATTCTTGACAAAGAAACACTGATTTTGAGAAATGTTTTAGGAGAAAACTTTCTTTATATGTGAGAAGAACTTTCTGCATTTTGAGAAGAGTTTTCTGTGATGTGAGAAGAGTTTTTCCTTTAAAATTCCACAAAATGGTTTCTTTTTGAATAAAATGATGGTTTGAAATTTACAAGTTGAGTGTGGATTAGATGAATTGAATTTGGGTTTGAATTGAATTTGGTTGAATGAATTGGGTTTGAATTGGGTTGAATTAGGCTTAATTAGATTGAAGTTCGGGTTGGGTCAAAGTCGGGTCAAGGTCAAAGTTCGGGTCCAGGTTTGAGTTCTGGTCAAGGTCAAAGTTGGGTCAAGGTTAGATTTTTGTGGACTTGGGTTGATTTTTGGTTTGATTATTGTGGACTCGGGTTGATTTTTGTGGACTTGATTGGGTCAAAGTCAAAGGTTTGGTCAACTCTGGTTTGGTCAAAGTTTCAGGTCAAACTTAGGTTGGGAGTTGGTCAAAGGTTCGGGTCAAGGTCAAACCGGTTTGACTTTTGCGGGCTTGGGCCGATTGTGGGCTTGGGCAGATTATGGGCTTAGGCCGATTTTGGGTTTGGGCTGATTGTGGGGTTGGGCCGATTGTGGGCTTGGGCTGATTGTGGGCTTGTTGGGCCGCTTTGGGCTTGTTGGGCCGATTTTGGGCTTGTTGGTCCGGTTTTGGGCATGTTGGGCTGAATTTGGGCTGTGGGCCGATTTTTTGGCTGTGGGCCGAATTTTTGGCTGTGGGCCGAATTTTTGGCTGTGGGTCGAATTTGGGCTGTGGCCAAATTTTTTGGCTGTGGGCCGAATTTTTGGATGTGGGCCGAATTTGGGCTTGGGCCAATTTTTTTTGGGCTTAGGCCGATCTAGGTGATGGGTCAAAGATGATTTGTGGGCTTTTGGATTTAGACTTGGGCTAGGTATTTGGACTTGTCCATTTTTTTTATATTTTTGGGTTTTTGCACCATATTTAAAAGAAAACATGTGAAAGTTAGTGGTTTGTTTTTATACACAGTAGTGAAAACATTAAAATTGAGAGACAATTCTTGATTTAGGATGTGAAGAGAAGGGATAGGTGTTTGGAAGAATTTTTGGATTTGAGAAAAGAAAAAAAGGGGTCATTATTTATATACATATATATATATATTTTAAATGCATGTTTTAAGGTTTAGGGTGTCACCACCAAGAGATTGGTCATTGACCAATCAAGTATGAGGGACCCCCTCTATCCTAATGGCTAGGACCTAAGGACATAGTAACTAGGGCTTAGATAGCAAAGAGATGTACAAGGGGAATGAATCAAAAGTTGCGATTGAAACATGATATACAATATATATATGTATAACCCATAGATAATCAGACCAACAGGCAGAGAAGGAAGAGTGATTTCTCAGATCAAAATAATCAGACCGGTATGGCAGGAACAACCAACTAAATAAATCAAATACGCATGAAGTTAATTGGGCATGGTGGGTTTCTTGTTCAAACTCAAAAATTGCAGCCCTAGGATTAAATGAAACGCTAATCCGATTTGATTTGGGATACTTTGGCAGTTTAAATTATTTCACTCCGATGCTTAAAGAACAGCGAAGGTTCAAACCAAGATGAAAGCGAGGCCTACAACTATTGACTCAAACAAGGAAAACAGGCTCAAATTACCACATCAGTTTATCAGTTTGTTGTTTCTTATTCATCCTAAATGAATTTCTAAGGTAGGCAGGAGTTAGCTAAGTTATTCCTGTGCCATTCAAGTAGACAACATCGTATACCCCAGAGAAATATCAGAGGAAGAAACCTGAATCTCATAGACAGTGCATATCAGAAGGTTAGAATCAGAGATTAAACACTACTTCCAAATTCATATTGGTTTCTAACACCAATTATACTGGTCTTTTATTAAAGCCCTCCTAATGGCTAGTCGGACTAGAGATGAAAGTAAAGCAAAGCAGGACTTATCAGGAAGGTATGAAACTCAACAGACAAAACGCAAGCATGAAGGATAGGCATACAGGCACATAAAGTAGAACCAATAACTAGCAGCAAATGAGCACACAATTCAACGGTAGGTATACATCACATACAGGTTAAGATTTACTGAGATGCTATCAAACAAAAGAAGATCATCATTAATGGGTTAGGATTAAATACCGCTAGAAGAAGAGAATGGAATACTATGCAAGACAACAAAAACATCAAACAGAAAGGGAACAGAAGATAAAGTGAGTTAGTCCATCGGGGTAAACAAATGGGTAGATAAAATAAATGGAGATAGGACTGCTAATAGGCGGTAAAGACCAAACACAACGTGACATTTCAAACCCAGATAACAAGCCCTTCCGTATTGTCTCAGTCAGTGGTGGGCTTTATGGGGAAGGTAGGAATTTTGGGCGCATCAGACAATATTACCAAACCTGCTCTCATACTAAACTAACAGACAAAACACTTGCAGAAGTTCCAAAGTGAGGATCAAATAACATCATCTTATCGACAGTAGAGAGTACATCCTTTCAGATCAATCTCAACAGAAACCCAGATCAATAAAAAAAACCATGTGAGAAAAGATATATCAATCGATAGTAGTTGCGAGAACTTCAAGTCGGAAGAGGAAGCACACGAGATATGTGCAACTTAACACCCTTTTGGAATTCGGAGGGGAAAATGAAAACTCCCTGTCGATATGTGAGGCCATATAGCAGAGATCATTCGGAACCAACCCAAACATTTCCCACTCAACAGCACATTTTTCTGCGAGCAGTAAGAGGTTTACGAAAATGCCGATACACATATCGTTAGGACAACGCAGCATAATTGCAAACTAGCATTGAAAATACTGATTCGTAGTGTGTCTTGACCCCCTGTCCATGGACTTCTTCGTCCGTATCAGGCGCGGTAATGACCCAAAGGTTTATACAAGGATGGAGCAGAACAATCAAAAGAAGATACCCGATGTAAGCACAGAAAACAATCAGGGTAGTAAAAAAAACTAAAATAAACTCAGTAATGGCGAAGTCGGAACTTGAAATGCAGATTCGAGGAGTTCATCACACCACGGAACTCGAAACAACAAATGAAACCGTAAAAACCAACTCAATCTTCAAGAAACCAGAGACATGCGAGATGGGGGCTCGAAGCTCTGGTTTCGATGTCTAAAAGAGAAACAAAAACAATAAAGAACGAAAGGGAGGGAAGAAGGTCGAGATTCTTCTTCGAATCGCTAGAACCGGAGGGGACTTACTTTGCTCGGTAATGTGAAAGGGAAGGCACGATGTGGTAGGATTTCTCGGCGAGAATCAGAGATGGAGTAGCAAGGTGACGATGGTGGTTCAAGGGCGGATGAAGATCTCGAAGATAAAGAAGAGTTTTTTCTGAGTTTGAAGAGAAAAGGGAAGCGCAGGGTTCTTCGTTTTCTTTCGAATTGAGGGAGAAGCAATGAGTGTAGGGAATTAGACTGTTGGGATTGATGTCTGTTGTTTCAAAAACGTGTGCCTCACTGTAGGTTATTTAGGAGTTTTATAATGAAGGGAGTGGACATATGTCCAATTAGGGTTTTGCTAGATGGTTATGGGCTTTATGTGGGATTCAAATAAAAAGAAATGGGCTATTGGGACATGTCCGGACCGAGTTGGATAAGGCCCTATTTGGGGGCTAAGGCTGACTAAAATAAAGGGAGTCACAAAATGTGCTCCTACCGAGTTTCAAACTCGATACCTCACCCTCTTTTGTTGTGTGTTCTACCGATTGAGCTATGACGACATCCAATAGAAGATGGCCATAACGAAAATGAAAAAGCTCTATCGCGGGCTAAAATGAAAATAACAACATCCCAATCCCTTGTAGGAATCAAACCGACGACCAACGGGTTGCATGGCGAGCATCTTAACCAGTTACGCTAGATCGAATTTCAGTATATTCATGGGAGAGATAATGCAAGAGCCCTAAATTCGACTGGATAACTCTTCTAAAAACGTGACGAATCCAAAAGAAAGTATATACAATAAAACGAGATGATTAATCTGACGGCATGAAGTCATGGAATATAACTAAAAATAAGGTTCAAAGTGTAATGAGGTATAAGTAAACGGAATAGCATATGTACACAAAATAATAAAAATAATGCCTCATAATGGAGATAAAACACGTAAAATAAATGAAAAATAATAGTAGTAAAAAAAAAGAGACACATAAGATAATAAAAATAGCGACGATAAAACAATGAGAAAATCAAAAGGAAATAATAAATAATAGTACTAAATATAAAAAAGTAGGAATCAATCGAGTACATAAAATAATACAAGGTAATAACAAAACAATGAAATATTTTAAAACAAAAGCAACAAAATAAGTACACAAAATGAAGTGGGTTAAAACAGATTACAATAAAAAGCTCGTGCTCCTTTTCCATGGGAATGTGAGGTTTAAATGTCGGGAAAAAGAAACTCCTTTGATTGAAAACGGGGACGACCGTCCTATTTCTAAAAACACGTTTATTTTTATTTTTTTGTTTTGAAAAAAAATAATAAAACGGGTGAGAATTTTTGGTGTCTACAGATGGTTTTGAGCAAGAAGCACATATTCCAATTATGGATATCTTTCAGACCCAGGCCCCCATTACGCTTACTCGTAGAAATGGCACTCCAAGCGACCGCCGGTGTAGATTTAGAGGTGGTATCCCCGGACCCGAGGAAAGCACGGAGCCTCTTAATGATGAATGATATAATATTCTTTGGGAGGATGATACAAGATGCCCAGGAGCCAACAATACCATAAAGGGTACTTTGGATGAGGGAGAGACGACCAGTAAAGAGAGGAATTTCCCATGCCAAGAGGAGATGGCTTTATTGATGCTGTCAATCAAGGGGTTAAAATCAGCAGATCTAGGCTTCCTAGTGGTGATAGGTTTAATACCCCGGATCTAGAAATTGTTATTTAATTACTCTAATAAAATTATTAAAGGCCTAATGGTGCCTAAAGAGTATTGGTAAAGAGAATAAAACCAAAAGTAAAGAGAAAACGCTTGAAAAGCGAAAAACGCTAAAATGCGCATTAAATGAAAATAAGAGATATGAGATCTCGTAAGGGTCCGAGATGGATTCCTAAGGCTTAGTTAGGCCTAATTAGTATACGGGAATGATTCCCGAAGAAAACGGATCCAAATAATGGATTAAATCGCTAAATAAGCATAAAAGCACGTTTTTCGAGAAAACCCGAAAACGCGACTTTAAGTGGTCAAACGGACCGGTAAAAATTATAGTTGATTAAATAACTATAAATAAGTATTAATGGGAGCTTAAAAACCATTAAAATTAATTAAACGAGAAAATTTCGGAAACGGACCTAGTAAGTGAATAGCGTCAAAACCGGGAGATAAAACGCGTTTAATTCGAAAAGTCAAAAAACGACCCGGGCTATTAATTAATATGGGCCGGTTTTAATTAATATGTATACACTCATTAATAAGCTTGCTAGCTAATTGGTAACAAGATAACAAGTAAATAAATAAAGCAAAAAGTGAAATAGTGAAAAGTAACTTAAGTACCCTCTCTCCCCCTCTTTTCCTTTCATTCACAATCGCTTTCCCCCCTCCAACTGAACTCCTTCTTCTTCCTCTGAAACCCCCATTGCGATTCCAACAGAGAGCAAAACAACACCACTTCCTTCCTCCTTAACTTGCTCAATTCTCCACCAAATCACACAAAATTTGTACCGTTGGATTCCTCTCGGCAAGGGCTACGTTTTCCACCCTTCAAAAGCTTGGAACCTCCATCTTCACCTCCATGGCAGTTTGGCCTATTGAAGCTTGAAGGGGTGATTTTGACTCTCCATCATCTCCTTAATGTTTTAAGGTAAGAATATAAGCAAGAGTTCATCATTTCTAGCTTTTCCTTGCAAAAATCAAATTTTTGCCCACGTTGAATATTTTCTCCATTTCAGCCGATTGCACTTTGCCCTTGTGGAGTGTTGGAAATCCCATTATTTGATTGCCAAGCTCTCCTTTGGACATCCTAAGGTAATACCTAAGTTAAAGTCTAAAAACTAACTTTTTAAATGTTAGTTTTGTGAGAAAAAAATTAAATTAACAAGCTTGGTATGTGTGTGTGGGGATATGATTGTAGTTGGCATTCTATGCTCCTTAAGTGGTGTGAAAACAAGAAGAGGAAGAAAGAACAAGAGAAGGAGGAAGAAGAGAAGAAGAGAAAACAGAAAACTAGTAAGGTGATGGTTTACCTTAAGTTGGTTTTGCTCTCTGTAAACAAATTTTGAATCCAAAAAAAAATGACCTTGCTAGTGTAGTTGTGATGCTACAATGTTGACTGATGAGTGGAGCTGTTTAATATTGCTTAAGTGAGGGAAATAAGCCATGAGGTCAATCTGTTACATAGGTGACAGCAAGAAGGGAATTAATGTGTTGCTGCCATGATATTAATGTTTATATAACAGTGATGAAAAACAGATTTTGGTGAGCTGATTAGTGTGTGGAGAATGCTTAGGAATGTAGACAAACCTTGTCAAAATTTGCCTAGGAATGTATGGGCTTGAGTGTATTGGTGCGTGGAGTAGGAATGGAGGGAAAAAATGATTTGGAAACCAAACTAAGGAGAAGTGTGTATGAGGAGTAGAAATAATGTCAATTGAAGTGCTGGGAATGGCACTGTTTGAATGGTAAAAGAACTTACCAAATCTGTTACAAGAGTTAAGGGAAAACAAGGAAACTAGTTATGAAAGTGTAAGTGAATTTTAAGTGAAATTAACCAGAGTTGTGAGTGCACTTGGAGCTTAGTTTAAGGGGGTTTAGGTGAGTAATTAGGTGCTAAAACATGTGGATTTTGGTTGGTGAAGATTGGGTAATCAATAGGCTAAGAGAGGACCTTGAACAGAGTGGGAAACTGTCAAATTTGCAAAATCTGTAGTAGGGTCCGGGACTTAGGTCCAGGACCAAGTCCCGGACCACCCCCTAAAATACCCCCGAGAGTTTTCTGATTGATGGGTCCGGGACTTAAGTTCTTGCCCATGTCCCGGACCACCCCCCTTTATTCACCCAGAATTTCCTACCATGTTTGGTCCTGGACTTGAGTCTGGTACAAGGTCCCGGACCACCTGCTAAAATTACCCGAGAGTTACGTACTCAATTGGTCCGGGACTTAAGATTGGGACAAGGTCCCGGACCACCATCAAAAATCAGCGAGAGTTAGGAAAACAATTGGTCCGGGACCTTAGGTAAGGACCAAGTCCCGGACCACCCCCAGAAACCTACAGAGAGTGTTTTAAAAGGTTTAAATGATGGGGTTTGAATGTTAACGATGTTAGATGATGTTTAGGCCTTGTTTGGTAACATGTAAAGGCCCTAAGAAGTGTAAGGAAGTGTTATAAGTGAGTGTGAAGTAAGAACTCAAATTAACTAGAGTAAAACCGAGATAACGGGATACGGGTAAGTACGGGAGTAGCATTTAATTATGTACCGTATGATCCTAGTATTAACAATAATGTTTGAAACATTATCAGAGAGTCGTGCGTGACCCGAGCATGGTGAGATGACACGGTAAAAGTGAAAACCCCGGTGAAAGGTATGATTTTCTCATACTCCGCGTGCTAACCGAGTTACGTTGATCTGTGTGTTTGTGTGCCGGCTTAATCAAGATTAAAGCATGAAAATAATCCCTTGTTTGATTATGTATGCCTTGTTGTATGTTGAATGAACTAACATACTTGTATGCCGGTGTGGTCTAACATAGTGAATGGACCGACTCGTAGTGAGCAACGTTTGGCTAGAGACCCATAGATCGGGTCGACGCTTATGATAACGAAAACGTGCAAACACACAAACTATCCGTTTAAGTATAACGATAACGCAAACATATGAACTCCATAGAATGTGAGGAGAAGTACGGGTTGAGTACCCCCGATAATGGTTAGAAAACCACATTGAAACAATCCACGAAACAAATGAGAGTGGAAAGATAAGTGAACCTCCTTCAAGAGGATTTAAGATAGTTCGAAGATGTGAACTAGTGAAGAAGGTAAAAGAGACCTGAGGGATTAGTAACTCCCTTGAGACATGGTCGACTTCCTATATGGGGATTTTACCTGATATATGTAAATAACCGAAAGTACGAGTAAAGTAAATGTATGGGTAACTCTTAAAACCTAAGATTAACCAAACTTAAGTAATGTTCCCAAGGTCATTAGAAACATCGAGAGTGATGCTTCCAGACTAATATACATAATATTATTATAACTCCGAGAGAGGAGTGTATGGGAATGTAAGTAGTCCGAGAGTAGTCGGGCCTAAGTAATAGAGTTAGGAACTAAGAGAGAGTTCCGTGAGCTAGTTGAACCTTTCCACCATGCTAGACCCAGAGTAGGGTCGAAACCGGGAAAGTAAGACTATGCTAGAGAGCCATGAGTTTTGGCCTAAGTATGTATTAAGAGTAACAAGCGTGACGTAGGAGACCTGTAGCGTCTCGAGAATCTACAAGAGCTTGAGTATAATTAACCCAAGAAGCGTGGGTGAGATAATGAGTATAAATAACCCAAGAGTGTGGGTGAGATAATGAGATAAGTAACCCGAGAGTGTGGTGAGTATAGTACGAGTAGCCCAAGAGAATGGGTGTGTATATGAATAAGTAACCCGAGAGAGCGGGTGCGATATTGATCGTAAACAGGCATAGTGAGGTATAACCCTCAAGGCCTAAGAGTAAAGATACAACTAACAACCTTGTTATGTTAGTTAGGAATTGTGTTCCGTGATTGGATGTAGATTCCTTGAGTATACACATTATATTGTATTGCTATGATGCATGTTGTTTGACTAATGAACTCCATGTATATCCGACAAAAGTAGTCGGCGTACCCCGGTTAGCGCTCGGGGTATGCGAATTTCATATGCAGCGTTAAGCTGAGCCCCTAGGGGCGATGTTTTTATTTTACAGGTACACCGAAGATGTTACCGTTCGAGAGTAGGACGGGGTCGGTGGGTTGCATGGGAGTTAGTTTTAATTACTTATGTATTGAAGGAGGTAAGACCGAATATGTTGTCGGCATCCATTTATTGTAGCTCGGTATAGTAAAGAAAAGATTTGAGTATTGTATTTGTATGTGTACTCGGTTGTTCCAGTTCATCAGACCGTTACGGTATGTAAGAAAGGCCTGGTTAGCCATATGGGTGGCTAACGGTGTTGTTTCACCCCCCTCGTTGTAATTAGAGTTCCGCTGCGTGAGTAAGAGCATTTGGTACAGTTTAGAGGTAATGACGTTTAACGGTTGGGGTGTTACAAAAATGGTATCAGAGCGAAGTATCGCTCTCATGACTGGAAATACCGAGCTTAGGAAATACCGAGTTAGGAATTAGAGACTTAGGGCTATGGGTTGAGTGGTAGCGTGAGAGATGCGCTAGTTAGGAACTTCCAGTATGATCTGGATACCTACAATACCAGACCCCCCTCCACAAACCCCGTATTTAAAAGCTCGGGAAGGAACGCCAGAGAGACGGGGAATCCGATCTGGCACTTAATTATTATTTCGATATGAACCAGAATCTGTCATGTGGTAGATCCCGAGAACCGGAGATCCCAGAGACGGATCCCACTGGAACGACAATAACCGCACTCAATGGCGGGGATCGAGAAATCCTAATCCAAGGAGACCAGAATCTGTGGCAGCCTGGGGCGACATGCTTAGCAGTCGCGAGAACCCAGCTGGTCGAGCAGCAGCAAGAAGGATGCACCAATCGTGCACAAGACGGACTCATAAGAACTAATGAGAACCGGGACACATGTGTACGGACCGCCATAGTTAAATAATACCACCAACGGTATACCAATTGACTAAGAATCTAGTCAAAGGTAGATGCACCCACCCTGCCACACCCAAAGAGATTGCAATACTTAACTGATATAGCTTAGACAGCTACGAGTATAACTACGGACATACCCGAATAGGACTACAGAAGTAGTGCCTAAATGAGTTAAACCTCGGTAACCACAGTAAATACGTGGGAACGAGCAACGAGGTAAAGCACAGAACTAAAGTAATTAAAGGAACTCCGAGAGTGGAGAAGCACCTAAATGAATGACAGTCATGTCAGATGAATAGAAGCAGCTCTAAGAGCAGTTATCCAACCAAGGATCAAGGAAGAGCCGACAAGGCTACCAAATAATGGAATGATACCGTGACCGGTATAGTTAACCCAAAAACCGCCTGACCGCGCACTTGCCACGGCAAGTGCAGTAATAACGGGACTTTAAGAAGAATCTTAACAAGTGACAAGCACTTAGCAAGTACCAAATGGCGAAGAAGCCAATTTAGCAAACTTAAAACCCTATGAATTGACAAAACCTTGGAAAGGCCTAACGGCCTGACCACTGTATAAAGAACATACCAGTCAGCGAGTAGCTAGACCTGGTAAGAAGCAACCGGCATTGAAATGCCATGAAGATTTTCTTTCAAACTCAACTTTTCTCTCAACATAGAATTTTCCAAAACCCCCCAAATTTTTAAAAACCAAACCAGAGAATCACGGTAAGTTATCATAGGACGATATAAGAGGAGTTGGCAACAGAATACTTCACTTAGGCGTGTGACCGACACTACGGTGTACTAAACGAGACATGGAACGACCGCACTCCAAAGGAGCTTGCGGGCCTAACAGACTAGTTATGAGTTAGTTGGGTAAGTGGTAACGTATCAATAAGATACTCCATGTATGTATACTAGTAGACTACGGAACACGGGAAGTAGCCCACTCCATTCTACGGACGAAGATCCAATCCAAACCAAGATATTTGGACACCTCGAATGATCGAAGAACACAAAGAAGTTTACGAAGCTAAAGGAGTCTAGAAACCAGTAAGGTAACGGACCTAAGGACATAGCGTGGAGAAGTGCGAGAAGCACAGAGTATTAAGTATAGACATGGGATATGTCTCAGGAATCAAGGAGGAAATACCTAATAACTGGAATGAATAACAGTGTAAGCAATACGGCGAATGCCTAGATGAACTTATTAATGTTACGAAAAACAGGATAGAATTCCCACATTATACCTCACTAAAGAGAATAATGACCTGACCCAGAAGGTATTAGAAGGTACCAATGATCTACCCAATAACGGGAGATGTTACAACCCTAAACGGGATAGTCAAGCATATAACCGCAAGACGGAGTAAGGAACTGAATATACCCATGAATTCAGGCCAGATGAGATGGCAAAACTCAGTAACACCCAGGAGCAATCCGAGAAGGGTGTTGAGTCCAACGTAGTTAACGACATCGTGTTGAGAACACAAGTGTTTAAGCAACACTCGGGTAGAACCCGAAGGGATCCCTGTAACACGGGATACCCTAAATGCCAGAGGGCATGAATTAATATCAAAGTACTAAGGGCCTTCCAGGTACGGAAGTGTGGTGAGACAACCATAACGAGAGCCCAGTAATATCTTCCAAACCATTTAATGGCATACGGAAAAGGAGAAACCTGTTTGAGCAGCCCGCATAGAGCGTGGCGAGGCAATGTGGCTTGTAAGCCGGTAAAACCAACTACAATTTGTAGATCCAACGTTGTAAAACTTATGCATTAAGGCATAAAAAGGAATTGTGGAGAACAAATCACTACCTTAAAGTGGGGGATACCACTTGTTATTTTGGGGCCTAGGGAGCGGCAATTGTGTGAACCCTCCAGAGAAAGGCTACCATCTAAGTATGTAATGTGAAACCGCTAAAGCGGTGTAGTGAAACTTGAGCATGTGTTAATTGCCAAGGAGTAAGTCGAACAGAGATAGGGCATAGAAAGGCGTTGATAGTAGTGGAAAGAACGAGAGAGTAATCGGATTAGTAGTAAACACTGTATGTGTGCAGTATGAATTGCAGAGTAAACGATGCGCAGTAAGTGTAAAGATTTTGGAGTAATATATTTTGTTGAGCCAAGTGAATGGCAAGCCATAGTATAAATGGCGGGAGTACATGAGCGGAAGCTAAAGTAGTAGCGGATGCCATATAAGCGAATGTTGTAATGAGTAGAGCATGATACATAGTAACAGATAATGATACGGAGCTGATGAGAGAACGTGGTAAAGGAGACATAATCATTCCTATCTCATGAGAGATTTACTGTCAAGGGTTTACGCTTTGGTATTGCACTTGTGCGGTAATGATCGAGTGGGAGAGCCAGGAATTGAGAAATGTCAACGAAGCCTGTTGAGCAGGAATCTAAAGAAAAAAAACCGTGCGGCCTTTGGCCAAAGATGCACGAAGAATGTGGGTTGTAACCCACAGGTCCCAGGATCGATGAATGGTTAATGCAGAGTAGTATGAGGAGGAATTCTTGTACAGAAACAAATAAACAAACATAAAATTAAACGAGGAAGCACTACATACTAAGTAGTAGCTTGACCTCAACCGATAGTAAGTCGGAAAAAGGTAAGTGAATAATCACGAAAGTATACAGTGTTATACGAAATAGATTTCCAGGGAACTGGAGAGAAAATCTATAACTCATCGAATTCGCATACGGTAAGAGATACCACGCGACGATTGAGAAACCTTTATTCCCAAGTCAGAAAGGGAGCGATTAATACATTGAGAATACCAAAAAGGGCGAGTTAAGCTCTAGTTATCAGGTCACGCAGCAGAAGCTTGTGGACCATAATTCAAAGTTAAGTATACATGGCAAACATGAGTAGATGGCTCATCGTAAACGCCTTGAAGCCTTAGAGGCTAGAACCGAACCCGGTTATGAGTTAATTAACCACATTTAAGTAAAACACTTCATGATACTCGAATTAGTGAACCAATGTTCAGTGATAACATATGGTTAGTTACGCGGGCGTAACCCCTTTTAAGGGGGGTAGGGCGAGAAACCGCTTAGAGTATGTTTTACGTTTAGTGCGTAAACTACTATGTGCATACCACAAAAGAAATTGTTTTGATGATTGGAACTTATGTTACATAAACATATGTACCCATTCATTGTGTAATAATGATTATTGTGCATGAGTGATGCAAGTAACGAGCATGTAATATTTATGAAAAGAGGAGTAGAGAGACTCCTAGGGAATGAGAATCCCTATAGTATATGTCTAGTGAGATTAGACATGAGTTATGATGAGTATGAATCGGTATGAAACCGATGTGTAACCTTGTAGGGAGTGAGTTCCCTAGGTGATTTTATTTGAGAATGATTGATGGAGTGAGTTCCATCCTTTGGAGTTGTATGTTGTGTGTTTTAAATTGAGTAACAAATTGACTAATGAGGCCATAAGTATGGAATGCCTAGGTAAAACAAGTGAAGCAATGATAATGACGGATGACCTAAGTACTAGGAACTAGAGATTAATTGAAACGAATCGATTGTTTCATGAATATGACTAGAAAGAGTAAAAGATAAAAAATGAAAATGTTTGACTATCTGATTGTTTGAAACTGACGTGGGAGGTGGAACTTGATCTGCTAGCGATCAAGGGAAACCGAACACAAATTGGAGTGGAAGGATAGTTCAACACTGATGCTGATCACATCAGGGTTGGATGATTCTCGAAGCTCCCTATAAGTGGTCACAAGTAATCACGCTAAGAAAAGATGCAGCTACCATAAATTTGATTTGGAGTTGTGTGATGTTTTAAAAACAATTTCCAAACAGAATTTAAAAAGGAATTTCTTCAAGTATGAAGATGGAAATGAAAACTGGTTTTTAAACTGCTATCACCCGCCGATGGCTACGGCCTTAAGTCTTGATGACCGGTAGAACGGTGGGCGTGTATTAGTTTTGAAACCATTGCACCGTACGTGCGGCGGTCCTAAGTGACCGGTTGGGGCGGTGACAGTGTGTGATTTTTCCAAAGGTAGCGGGACGGGGAGAGTACCCTGAGACGATTTCGTGTTGAGTGAGTCAACCAGAGTGCCTGAGGATATGTATATGTGTAACGTTTTGATCAGAACCAAAAGGACCGTGGGCCAGAGAGAGTAAGTGCCCATTTGTCATGAAACGGCCGTGGACCAGAGAGCGTAAGAGTCCAACGTGACCGGTACCTGAGGGATCAGTATATTACTCCATATGGATTCGAGGACTGCTGTGCCTTCTTGTCTTCGGACCGATTCCATGAGAGAGTAAAAAGGGTATTTTTGATTGCTATACATGCTGTGATATATGTGTGGTGTGTGTAGTGTGAAATGAGTCGGACTTGCGGAGTCTGTAAGGTTATACATGTATTATAACCTCGGCGTAGAGTGCCATGAGACCAACGATATAAGATTCACCAACTTTGAGGACAAAGTTCCTAAGGGGGGTAGATTTTAATACCCCGGATCTAGAAATCATGATTTAATTACTCTAATAAAATTATTAAAGGCCTAATGGTGCCTAAAGAGTATTGGTAAGAGAATAAAACCAAAAGTAAAGAGAAAACGCTTGAAAAGCGAAAAACGCTAAAATGCGCATTAAATGAAAATAAGAGATATGTGATCTCGTAAGGGTCCGAGATGGATTCCTAAGGCTTAGTTAGGCCTAATTAGTATACGGGAATGATTCCCGAAGAAAACGGATCCAAATAATGGATTAAACGCTAAATAAGCATAAAAGCACGTTTTTCGAGAAAACCTGAAATCGTGACTTTAAGTGGTCAAACGGACCCGTAAAAATTATAGTTGATTAAATAACTATAAATAAGTATTAATGGGAGCTTAAAACCCATTAAAATTAATTAAACGAGAAAATTTCGGAAACGGACCCGGTAAGTGAATAGTGTCAAAACTGGGAGATAAAACGCGTTTAATTCGAAAAGTCGAAAAACGACCCGGGCTATTAATTAATATGGGTCGGTTTTAATTAATATGTATACACTCATTAATAAGCTTGCTAGCTAATTGGTAACAAGATAACAAGTAAATAAATAAAGCAAAAAGTGAAATAGTGAAAAGTAACTTAAGTACCCTCTCTCCCCCTCATTTCCTTTCATTCATGATCGCTTTCCCCCCCTCCAACTAAACTCCTTCTTCTTCCTCTGAAATCCCCATTGCGATTCCAACAGAGACCAAAACAGCACCACTTCCTTCCTCCTTAACTTGCTCAATTCTCCACCAAATCACACAAAATTTGTACCGTTGGATTCCTCTCGGCAAGGGCTACGTTTTCCACCCTTCAAAAGCTTGGAACCTCCATCTTCACCTCCATGGCAGTTTGGCCTATTGAAGCTTGAAGGGGTGATTTTGACTCTCCATCATCTTCTTAATGTTTTAAGGTAAGAATATAAGCAAGAGTTCATCATTTCTAGCTTTTCCTTGCAAAAATCAAATTTTTGCCCACGTTGAATATTTTCTCCATTTCAGCCGATTGCACTTTGCCCTTATGGAGTGTTGGAAATCCCATTATTTGATTGCCAAGCTCTCCTTTGGACATCCTAAGGTAATACCTAAGTTAAAGTCTAAAAACTAACTTTTTAAATGTTAGTTTTGTGAGAAAAAAATTAAATTAACAAGCTTGGTATGTGTGTGTGGGGATATGATTGTAGTTGGCAATCTATGCTCCTTAAGTGGTGTGAAAACAAGAAGAGGAAGAAAGAACAAGAGAAGGAGGAAGAAGAGAAGAAGAGAAAACAGAAAACTAGTAAGGTGATGGTTTACCTTAAGTTGGTTTCGCTCTCTGTAAACATATTTTGAATCAAAAAAAAAATGACCTTGCTAGTGTAGTTGTGATGCTACAATGTTGACTGATGAGTGGAGCTGTTTAATATTGCTTAAGTGAGGGAAATAAGCCATGAGGTTAATCTGTTACATAGGTGACAGCAAGAAGGGAATTAATGTGCTGCTGCCATGATATTAATGTTTATATAACAGTGATGAAAAACAGATTTTGGTGAGCTGATTAGTGTGTGGAGAATGCTTAGGAATGTAGACAAACCTTGTCAAAATTTGCCTAGGAATGTATGGGCTTGAGTGTATTGATGCGTGGAGTAGGAATGGAGGGAAAGAATGATTTGGAAACCAAACTAAGGAGAAGTGTGTATGAGGAGTAGAAATAATGTCAATTGAAGTGCTGGGAATGGCACTGTTTGAATGGTAAAAGAACTTACCAAATCTGTTACAAGAGTTAAGGGAAAACAAGGAAACTAGTTATGAAAGTGCAAGTGAATTTTAAGTGAAATTAACCAGAGTTGTGAGTGCACTTGGAGCTTAGTTTAAGGGGGTTTAGGTGAGTAATTAGGTGCTAAAACATGTGGATTTTGGTTGGTGAAGATCGGGTAATCAATGGGCTAAGAGAGGACCTTGAACAGAGTGGGAAACTGTCAAATTTGCAAAATCTGTAGCAGGGTCCGGGACTTAGGTCCAGGACCAAGTCCCGGACCACCCCCTAAAATACCCCGAGAGTTTTCTGATTGATGGGTCCGGGACTTAAGTTCTTGCCCATGTCCCGGACCACCCCCCTTTATTCACCTGAGAATTTCCTACCATGTTTGGTCCGGGACTTGAGTCTGGTACAAGGTCCCGGACCACCTGCTAAAATTACCCGAGAGTTACGTACTCAATTGGTCCGGGACTTAAGATTGGGACAAGGTCCCGGACCACCATCAAAAATCAGCCGAGAGTTAGGAAAACAATTGGTCCGGGACCTTAGGTAAGGACCAAGTCCCGGACCACCCCCAGAAACCTACAGAGAGTGTTTTAAAAGGTTTAAATGATGGGGGTTTGAATGTTAACGATGTTAGATGATGTTTAGGCCTTGTTTGGTAACATGTAAAGGCCCTAAGAAGTGTAAGGAAGTGTTATAAGTGAGTGTGAAGTAAGAACTCAAAGTAACTAGAGTAAAACCGAGATAACGGGATACCGGGGTAAGTACGGGAGTAGCATTTAATTATGTACCGTATGATCCTAGTATTAACAATAATGTTTGAAACATTATCAGAGAGTCGTGCGTGACCCGAGCATGGTGAGATGACACGGTAAAAGTGAAAACCCCGGTGAAAGGTATGATTTTCTCATACTCCGCGTGCTAACCGAGTTACGTTGATCTGTGTGTTTGTGTGCCGGCTTAATCAAGATTAAAGCATGAAAATAATCCCTTGTTTGATTATGTATGCCTTGTTGTATGTTGAATGAACTAACATACTTGTATGCCGGTGTGGTCTAACATAGTGAATAGACCGACTCGTAGTGAGCAATGTTTGGCTAGAGACCCATAGATCGGGTCGACGCTTATGATAACGAAAACGTGCAAACACACAAACTATCCGTTTAAGTATAACGATAACGCAAACATATGAACTCCCTAGAATGTGAAGAGAAGTACGGGTTGAGTAAATACCCGATAATTGTTAGAAAACCACATTGAAACAATCCACGAAACAAATGAGAGTGGAAAGATAAGTGAACCTCCTTCAAGAGGATTTAAGATAGTTCGAAGATGTGAACTAGTGAAGAAGGTAAAAGAGACCTGAGGGATTAGTAACTCCCTTGAGACATGGTCGACTTCCTATATGGGGATTTTACCTGATATATGTAAATAACCGAAAGTACGAGTAAAGTAAATGTATGGGTAACTCTTAAAACCTAAGATTAACCAAACTTAAGTAATGTTCCCAAGGTCATTAGAAACATCGAGAGTGATGCTTCCAGACTAATATACATAATTTATTATAACTCCGAGAGAGGAGTGTATGGGAATGTAAGTAGTCCGAGAGTAGTCGGGCCTAAGTAATAGAGTTAGGAACTAAGAGAGAGTTCCGTGAGCTAGTTGAACCTTTCCACCATGCTAGACCCAGAGTAGGGTCGAAACCAGGAAAGTAAGACTATGCTAGAGAGCCATGAGTTTTGGCCTAAGTATGTATTAAGAGTAACAAGCGTGACGTAGGAGACCTGTAGCGTCTCGAGAATCTACAAGAGCTTGAGTATAATTAACCCAAGAAGCGTGGGTGAGATAATGAGTATAAATAACCCAAGAGTGTGGGTGAGATAATGAGATTAAGTAACCCGAGAGTGTGGGTGAGTATAGTACGAGTAGCCCAAGAGAATGGGTGTGTATATGAATAAGTAACCCGAGAGAGCGGGTGCGATATTGATCGTGTAAACAGGCATAGTGAGGTATAACCCTCAAGGCCTAAGAGTAAACTGATACAACTAACAACCTTGTTATGTTAGTTAGGAATTGTGTTCCGTGATTGGATGTAGATTCCTTGAGTAATACACATATATATTGTATTTCTATGATGCATGTTGTTTGACTAATGAACTCCATGTATATCCGACAAAAGTAGTCGGCGTACCCCGGTTAGCGCTCGGGGTATGCGAATTTCATATGCAGCGTTAAGCTGAGCCCCTAGGGGTGATGTTTTTATTTTACAGGTACACCGAAGATGTTACCGTTCGAGAGTAGGACGGGGTCGGTGGGTTGCATGGGGAGTTAGTTTTAATTACTTATGTATTGAAGGAGGTGTAAGACCGAATATGTTGTCGGCATCCATTTATTGTAGACTCGGTATAGTAAAGAAAAGATTTGAGTATTGTATTTGTATAGTGTACTCGGTTGTTCCAGTTCGTCAGACCGTTACGGTATGTAAGAAAGGCCTGGTTAGCCATATGGGTGGCTAACGGCGTTGTTTCACCCCTCGTTGTAATTAGAGTTCCGCTGCGTGAGTAAGAGCATTTGGTGACAGTTTAGAGGTAATGACGTGTTTAACGGTTGGGGTGTTACAATAGGAATGCCCAAGTAGCGGTAGAGGAAGGAGCCTAGATTAAACTCAGAAGAATAAACGAGCAGGTCTGTAGCACCCCTACCACTAATCCAACCATTAACTCCTAACCCGTCTCATTTACCGTCATCAAGCAGTGGAATCAAACTACCAACGGCGGGTATTACAATGCCGTTAGTCACCCACGTGACTAACAAGGCCAACTCACGACAACAAATCAAATACAATATCGGTCTGATGGGTCATTATACTGAGTACACTATACAAACGTTACTTCCATTACCCAATCAATCTCAACCAAATACCACTTCAATCCCATATTATACAAATACAACCTTCATTCATTACTATACCGAGTTTCTACAATCATCAAGTTGCCAGTAACAAATCAGCTTACAAAACACACTTCAAATAATTACAACCTTCACTAATCTCTACCCATGCTTACATAGCAACCCCGTTCTACTCTCGAACGGTGATCAGCTTCATTGTACCTGGAAAATAAAATCGATGCCCCTAGGGGCTCAGCAAAATTGCTGCATATGACTTCCGCATACCCCGCGTACTAGTGAGGGTACGCCGACTATTTGGTCGAGAGCATGCGATTCATTTTATTTTAATCAGCATGCATACAACATACATTATATATGTACATTCACAATCAAAGTTCAACATTGAACATAAACACTAACACACACATCAGGAGGTTAGTTTAATATTTTCTATACTTAGGCTTGAGGGTTTCTACCTCACTATGTCTTACTCGATTTCTCATTGTCTTACCCACTCTCTTGGGTACTCTTACTCACGATCTCAACAAGTTTTACAGTACTCAACTCAATTCTTCACAGGTACTCAATTTCTCAAGTCTCTAAAGTCCGACCTCAATCCTCAATACTCAAGTTCTCAAACCAATTCTAAACCAATACTCAATACTCAAAGGCATCTTTTAAGTCTTAGCCACGACCTCCGGGCAGGGTCATACACAAGACCCACCACCGGGCTTACAAATACAAAAGGAGCTATGCATTTAGCTCCTCAAGTTCACCAATGTCCAGTTCTCTACCGGACTACTCAAATTCCCAAAACTCCTCTCTCGGAGTCATTTCACAATCCCATGGATTAGCTTAGAGGTATCTCTCTCTATAACATCTGTTGGCTTAGGGAATTCCTTAATGTCTAGTATTCTAAGATTTAACGTCTTACCCAACTTATCGAATACTCTGATGTTCGTGACATTGTTCATTTTAGTTGGTTCCTCTCATTGGGGTTCGACTATATTTCTAAGGGGTTTGGTGATCTCTTACCATGCTTTACTTTACTCAAGGTTCATAATTTGAACAATTATCCATCTTCTAGATAGAGGTTACTCATATGCTTCCACTATTATTTATTGTGTGGATTAAATCAATTTGGTTCTCTAACCGTTATCGGGAGGTTACCACTCCCGTATACTTTCTCACGTTCTAGTGAATTCATAGGTTTATCTTACCGTGTATTGGTTCGATAGTTGTAGTATGTTTCCACCTTTTTATTAGTTCGCAACTTGACTCTTTCTACGTGTCTCTACTCACACAAGACTCAACTATGAGTCACACTACCATACACAATCACAATCAAGCAATTCATTTACAAACACCCATTTCACGAATTATACAAACTTTTAATCTCAAAGTACCATTCAACAACAAACAATACAATACAAGCCCACTAGTAGAAAAAAGATGTTAAATGACAGACTTTATACCACGGTTATCAGTGAATCCGTCGTTTAAATTTTATAAACCACGGTTATTTAAGGAACCGTCATATATGTTGCACAACTCACTATATAAACGACGGTTTTAACAGAAACCGTCGTTTATAGTTCAACGCCGTATAAGATAAACGACTGTTCCGTTTCTAACCGTCGTATATAATCTACATAAACCACGGTTTAATATACAACCGTCATTTATCTTATACGGCGTTGAATTATAAATGACGGTTACCTTAGAACCATGGTTTATTCCTTGTATCACAAAGGTTTTAAACAACGGTTTGTCTAATAACCGTAGTTTAAAGTCATTTAATTAAAAACCCGACCTTTTCTTCTTTCTTTCTTCTTCCTCCCGCGTTCTCTTCTCTGGCAATTTCCTCGAACTCCCGTCATGTCATCGAGCCACCACCCCCTCCACCGTCTTCGACTCCACCGCCCCACTCCCGTCGCCTCTTTCTTCCGGTCACGGCGACAACAACGGCAACCATTTGAGCTGCCTCCACCGCCCACGTCTCGACTTCGCCGTAGCTCCACGCGCCTCCCCGCCCCTGCACGTCACCGTTATTTCGGTCACGGCAAGCCCCTCCACCGCCCTCCTCTGGTGTCGACAGACGCCTCCAGCTCCACCGCCCTCCTCTGGTGTCGACAGACGCCTCCAGCTCCACCGCCCCACTCCTCTGGTATCGACAACACCGCGCCGCCTCCACTGTCAACATCCCACCGGTAATTATTTACTATATTGATCTTATAGTTTTGATTAATGTAATCGATTTCATCTCTTTGTTTAACTCATGATGATGGTTTTAGCTACTTTATCTTTATAAGTTATAACTTACATATCATTGTTTCTGGAATTACATTATGCAACTAACAAAAGCTTTGAGAAGCTACATGTCAACATACGAGATCTGAAAACATATATCGGGTTGAATTGTGTTTTTGGTTATGCCAAATCAGGTTGACTTACTCATATATACAATGATATATGAGTTTGAGGTTCATATGAAGACAAATTTGGTTTGAGGTTTATTTGGCGACTGCGGAGGTTGAAGTGGAAATATATTACATTATTTGCTTGGATAACCATTGTGTAAGCATTGGAGGATTCAATGCTTACACAATATAGTAAATAATATACTTCTTGATGGAGTAATGAAAAAACCCTTGTCTTGAACACACTGTAGTTGTAGATCCTTACACTCACGAAGGATTATAAAAAATTGACAAAACATAAGATAAGGGTTAATAGGCATCAGAAGAAAGCACCTACAATACCACCAAAAATGAATGAAATTCGTACTGAGAAGGTTTTGTATTTAACAAGTCCTCAAAAAATGTTATTGATATATTTGTAGGTGTTACGATGGCTGTTTTGTGATGAAGTTATCTATCCGTATTATTGTTGGTGGTGTATTAATATTGTTGTAAGTGTTGCTGTTTGTTGCTATTATTCTTGCGGGTGTTATAATTGTTGCATATTATTAATTTTGTTGTACTTGTATTATGTTTGTTTTTGCCGAAAAAAGTGTGGAGTATCTAAAAAAATGCAATGGTCATGCCAAATTTTTTCCAGAATTTAACCTTATTCTACTTTTATTGAATAGGTGTTACTACGGTTTAACAATCCCTCTTCCATCACATTTGTGAGTTGATCATCCTTACTCATTAGGTTAGTTTTTTAAAAATGTTTCAATAACATGGTTTATTCAAAATATATTCGTTTGTTTATTTGTTCAATTATTCATATTTTTTCAAATTAAAACCTTATATTCTAATTTCATTGAATAGGTGTCGCACCATCTGCTGCTGTCAACCTCTGCCACCGGTTTGCCTGATCAGAACCCACGGTAAAACACTTGCGTTTCTGCAATCATTAGAATATATTGCATAGTGTTGTGAAATATGAGATTAAGTTGAAATGGGGTGGCTGTTTTTGTTCATTGATAATATATATTATATACTTGTCTGTCTGATAATAATTCGTATGGTTTGCGGAGAATAAATGTTATTGTTGCTACTGTGTTTGTTTTTGCCTTAAAAAAATGTGGAGTGTCTAAAAATACGCAAAGGTCATGCCAAATTTTTTCCAGAATTTAAGCTGATTCTAATTCCATCGTTTGTTTAATATGTTCAATTATTCTAGTTTTTATAAAATTAAAACCTTATTTTAATTTCATTGAATAGGTGTCATATACTACGTGCAAGAACATCTGTCTACTTGTCTCTTCTCTATCTTGTATAGTTCGCGTTGACCATCCAGTACTCATCAGGTTGGTATTCAGAACGTTTCAATTTATTTTTGTTTTTCTATTAAACAATGGAAAATCAATTCAAACATAGAATTACCTGTCTGAGATTTACCTGATAGAGGTATGTCTTAGATAGTCCCTGTTGGGACTGTCCAATGACCTTGATCTCACCATCTAGGTTGTGAATGAGTTAATAATATATAGTAGTTTAGTGATAATTACGTCAGCATTACCCTAGTGTTCTTCTAGTGTACATATATATATGTGAATTGAAACGATTCATATATATATATCTACACTAGGAGAACTGTAGGGTAATGCTGCCGAAATTATCACTGAACTACTGTATATATTAACTTGTTCCTAGGTGAGATCGAAGGTGATTGGATAGGTTTAGGTTGTTAAATTTGTAAATAAAAAAAGAGGAGATCAATGGAACGAGTTCACGACATCCGGTGTGTGTTGAAAAAGGAGATGGAGCGCTCAGTGATGTACAGTGACAGATTGGACATCAAGTACCTAGAAGGGGTCAATAAATTTTGCAAAGTCCTTGTTGACAATCTTAAACCAAGGGATAAGGGATATATTCGATGTCCTTGTGTCGATTGCAAGAACGACTTCAAATACCGAGGTGTGGACAAGATTAAGGATCATCTGATACGCAGAGGGTTTACAGAAGATTATGAAGCCATAACAATACTGCATGGTCAGCATTCAGTACAAGTGTTTGAATGTGCTGATAACGTCGTTGCAGAACAATCAAAAATGGATGCTTCACACGATTTTGGGGATACTCAAGATGATTCACTAGTTAGTGATTCAGATGATCAGGAGGACCTTAATGCGATGATGGAAGATATTGAACAACATTTTTCCAACAAACCCAAAACATTTGAAAATCTGATGCAAGCATCAAAGGAACCGTTGTACGGTTCATGTGATACGCAAACACAAAACAAATTGAGCGTTGTCCTAAAACTATTCAATCTAAAGGTGAGACATGGATAGAGTGATGTCAGTTTTACAGATCTTTTACAACTACTGAAGGATGTACTACCAAAGGACAATGTGATACCCACAACAACTTATGAAGCAAAGAAGTTAATGTGTCCGATGGGTATGGAATATAAAAAAATACATGCTTGTCCAAATGGGTGTATGTTGTACTGGAAGGAGAATGAGTTGGATGACCATTGCTCTGAATGTGGGGAATCACGCTATGTAAAAAAGGGTGACAGAAACCACATAAGCACTAACGTGGGTTCTCCTGCGAAGGTGTTGTGGTATCTACCGATTATTCCCCGATTCAAATGTTTGTTTGCAGTTCAGAAAGATGCTGAGAACCTCCGATGGCATGCTACCCATAGAAAGGATGATGGTAAATTGAGACATCCAGCCGATTCACCACAATGGAGAAACATTGACAGAATATACCCTCAATTCGGTACAGACCCAAGGAACTTAAGACTTGGTTTATGTACTGATGGGATGAACCCTTATGGCACTTTGAGCAGTATACACAGTACTTGGCCTGTTTTATTGACAATATACAATCTGCCGCCATGGTTGTGTATGAAACCCAGACATATTCTCCTCTCTCTATTGATATCGGGTCCAAAACAACCGGGAAACAAAATTGATGTGTTTTTGCAACCACTTATTGACGATTTACAATTGTTGAGGAATGAAGGTGCGACAGTGTATGATTCATATGGTATGGAAAACTTCACGCTCCGGGCTATGTTGTTTTGTACAATCAATGATTTCCCTGCATACGGCAACCTCTCGGGATACACAATTAAAGGAGCTCTAGCGTGCCCTATATGTGGAGATAGAACTTGCAGTATACGGTTAAAACACAGTGGGAAAAATGTGTACATGGGCCATCGGAAATTCCTCCCGAAAAGTCACAAATACCGTAAGATGACAAAAGAGTTTTGATGGAAAAACGGATCATGCAGTCGCACGACCACCACTATCTGCTGCTGAGACTTACAATCAGTTGAAGAATGTTGTGAACAACTTCGGTCCACCAATTAAAGCCACTGAAAAGAACATCTGGAAGAAAAAATCAATATTTGGGAACTTGAATATTGGCAACATTTAGAGGTGAGACATTGCATTGATGCTATGCACGTGGAGAAAAACATTGGTGAAAGTGTAACTGCGACACTACTAAACGTGAAAGGAAAGTCAAAAGACCATTTGAAGGGTAGAAAAGATCTGGTTGAATTGGGTATACGGGAAGAACTCGCGCCACAACAAAGAGGGAAAAGAACATTCTTGCCTCCCGCTTGTCATACATTATCCAAAGAAGAGAAAATAAGTTTTTGTAGTTCTCTTCGTCATATTAAAGTGCCATCCGGTTACTCATCGAACATATCAAGTTTGGTATCAATGTCTGATCTTAAATTGGTAGGGATGAAGTCTCACGACTATCATGTGCTGATGCAGCACTTACTTCCGGTTGCAATCCGTGGAATCCTTCCAACTGATGTCAGGAAAACTATTACAAATTTATGTGTTTTCTTCAAATGTAACACCCCTACTACGCACATAATATTACTTGAAATCGTAGTGGAATTTAAACAACAAAGCAATAACTAAACGATTGGTGCTACAACGCCGTCAACCACCCACGTGGTTAACAAGGCTGAATAAATACAAGTGTATCGGTCTGATGATCAGACTCCCGAGCATAGAACTAATAACCACATATACATTAACATAATACCGAGTGTTTACTTACGTCCTTCACTGTATACTGTCACTGTAAACTGTTCACAACCAAAATATATAACGCCACGGGAGCACAGGCGCATCCCGGGCCCAACATCCAAAAGTAATCAAAAGTAAACCTTCATCCTAGAATCTAAAGCCATTCCGCTTCTTCGATCCTCATCCTGCAGTAAAAGAAATATGGAGCCCCCGAGGGGGTCAGCAACCCTTGGCTGGTATGGTTAACGCGTAGCCCATCGGCTACCGGGATACGTGTAACTAATTGTCATGATGACATGGCATTCTTGTTAAAACACACAACATATACAATTATCATAACATAGGTATTGTACACAACATCACACATAACACACAAGAACATTTCCATTTAGGAAGTGAACCAATACAATTAGTTCCCATGGTGAGCCTAGAGAATGTTGCCATGCTCATGCTAAGCTCGTTACATAACTCGTTACCGTCCTGTTAGATTGAACGGCTAACTTAACACAAGGTGCCTCGGATATAGTCACCCAAGCGCACCGAAACTACACATAGTATGCCCCTGTGGCCCGACGTGAGTCAGTAAAATAGCCTTGGTTAAGCTAAAAGGAAGGTTGGAAACCAAATTGGAAAACAACCATAACATACAAAGAGAATCGAACCGGTTATGACATCGACTCCCATACTCACACGCGTGGCCGGAACAGACCGGACTCCTCACTTCCCCCGTTAGCACTTGTTAGTAGTTCATCATTGAACTCAATAATCAATTCACAATAATAGGTCAAGTCTTGTTAGACACACACAAGGGAAGAGAGAGTCATACTTATCAATATAATAATATTCAACAACTGTAAACTCTTTACATGCTTTAATCTTACAAAGTCATAAGCACACGGAAAACAAACAACACACAAGCCGGTGTAAACCTGTAGGCAACAGACTGCAAGAAAACCATACCTTGGTCCTTGCTTCGATTGATTTCCACTGTAGGCCACTCCTATACAGGTTTAAGAATGTTGGTTAATTATTTACTTAACTTCAAACTTACTAAATGTTTAACATGATTGTATGACATGTTTTAATACCCAACTAATCCTCCCTTACCTACCTTATACTCCCTAGGGTTAACTACATTAGCCACACTCTTTATTATTTTATATTTTTTTATATAAATTTTGGTCTGTCCGACCCACCGTCCGACCCACAACTGGGTCGGACCCTTCCAGTGATTTTCGGGTTTGAAAAAATTAACTTGTCCGACCCATGTCCGACCCAACCTACTGGGTCGGACCATTCCAGAGATTTTATCGACCTTTGAACATACATGTCCGACCCATGTCCGACTCACTCGACTGGGTCGGACCATTACAGAACATTTACCGCCTTACAAAACACGACCGTCCGACCCATGTCCGACTCACTCGACTGGGTCAGACCATTCCAGAACATTTTCCGTCCTTCAAAACATGACCGTCCGACCCATGTCCGACCCAAGTCCTCTGGGTCGGACCGTTCCAGAACCATTTCCTGACGTCTAACAGAGGCTGTCCGACCCAAACTTGTGTCGGACCCCTGGGTCGGACGCCACCAAAACTTGCCCAAACTTGTCAAATTTTCACCAAACTTCTCCTTAAGCCTCCTAATGTTTTCTAACACCACTTGGTACACTTAAACCCTCATACATCATTCATAAAATTCATTATCTATCTCCTTAACACTTACTCATTCCATACCGAAATTCCTAACACTTATGTTATTTCCTCCTTAGTTTTCCAAGTGGTGTTTCATACCTATGATAACCACTATGCCAATAATATTTCCTCACCACTACAACATCATCTCCCAAGCATTTTTCTTTCTAAGCAACGCCGTGAACGCTTACAAGTTTTAGAACTCCCATGCAACAAAGTCACTTCATCCCTTTTTCACCAACATGCACAAGTCCTAAATACAATCTTTTGCATTCTAATCCTCTAAAACTTGCCTAAGCCCTTTTGAACATCTTTAAACACCAATGCATGGTTCTTCCACTAGTTGATCACCTTCCTACTAAACAAAGCTTTCCTAGCTTACCAAACTCACTCTAAACCCTTAAGAACTCCTGCTTCTTACCTAAATTTTGACATAGGTTCTCCTGAGAACATTACTAAACCAAACACATTGTTTCTCTCCATTAACCACACAAAGCAAACCAAAATTCCCAAGACACTCTCACACGACACAAAGTTTCACCCAAGTACACTACATTACAATATAGTGCATAATTTAAATTGCATGGCACTTAGGCCCTTAAATGCTTAAATCTTAACACTGATTTCCACAATATATATGCCTTTGACCTGCAAATACATACAACAACACATATGCCCTTTTACTATGTCTCCTTGAGAACATTTCACTAAGTCATTTAACCATTTGCTCTTTAGGTAGTTTTAACAAGCATTATAAGCTCTTTCTCTCTAAGGCATTAAACTACATTAGTTAGCATATTTACCCATCTTTTTTCCTAGTAAACTTCTTTCTTGTTTCCTTGACTAAATTGGCAATGTTTTAGTTGCTTGTCAACTTCTAAACATTATACAAATGGATAATGAGTATACAAGCTTTAAGCTTTATCTCATTGTAAACCCTAGTTACATATATTGTTTAAGCATTAGGTATTTTGTTTTACCTTGGTGATTTGAAAGAGTTTGAATACTAATCAAGAGGACTCGCACCCGTCCTTAAAGGTTGGAATGAAGCTAGAACAAGCAATATAATGAACCACCTTCAATGTGATTTTCGGTCATGATAAAACATGGAGGAACACATTATTTTTCTTTGAGATTCCTTACCTAGAAGCAAAGGAGATCAATAATATGTAGAAATATAATGCTCAAGCTCCTTCAATGGTGGACCCTGGCACCGAAATGGTGGTCTTGAAGTTTTGGAGATAGAATGAAGAGCTTGATGAGACTAAGAGATGGTGGTGTTTGTTTTTGATTTAGTTAAGTGAGCTAGGATTACAATGGTCAAAGATGGAGTTTTGATGTGGTGGTGTATTGTCGTGAGAGAGAGAGCAAGGAGGAATATGGTGAAGTGTGTTGTGAGACGGTGGGAAATGAAGGAAGAATGAAGCAATGAGATAAGATTTGGCTTTTTGTAAGATATTTTATCTTAAATATGTACTTGCTTTATTTTTTTTTATTTACTTAATAGGCTAGCAAGATGGTGACTCAACCACTTAAGAAACCGGCCCCCATTATGAACATAGGGGTTACTTAGTCTTTATTTGTCAATTTAATTACTTATAATAACATATGTTACAAACTAGCTTATTAAAGTCACTATCATAAAAACAAGGCACCTAAGTGGAATTTTTGATTTCCCATTGATATAGACTTCCCAAGATGAGACATCTATATGTACACTGTTTAATTAAAGAGTAATGATGAACATTTAGCCATCCAAAACTCATTACAAGACAATTTTTCAAAATGTGCTTTAAGACTCCTTAAATCACATTTGGTGTTTTAACTTGTTTTTCAAGCTTGGCTTTCTTTGCTAATGGTTTAATAGGTTCATTAGGTATATGAAGAGGTCTTGGTAAGTTCATTAGGTCTTAACCAAGCTTATCCCAGCGTAAGCACATTTTGGCTCTTATTGACCTTAAAGCACCTTTTGTGTTTTTCTATGGTTTAAAAATTGCTACTAATGCTTCTAGAATGCTTCTAAGACTTTTTTTAGTCTTAATATAAATATTTAAATGTTTAAACAACATAACTAGGTTTGGGGTATTTCAATCTACCCCCCTTAAAGAACTTTGTCCCCAAATTTCATACTTCCACATATCCTAATATTAGAACACGGGAACACATATCAACAACACTTCCATAACAACATTAACAACATCTTTACATACACGTCGACACAAGTCCAACAACACTACATACAACATCGTTCAGACTCAGCGGTCCCTGTAACATCACGGGTAACAACATAACAACACAACACAACCAATGTAATCCAATACTGTCGTAATACACCTTAACCGAAACGGCTCCCCCCCTTAAATAGGGGTACGCCGCGTACCCTATACATATAAATGCTAAGAAGTAAGCAATGACGGGTACTTCAGTCACCTTCATCTTATCTTCCAGCTCCCAGTGGCCTCCTCAACGTCCTGGTTAGACCAGAGAACTTTCACCATTCTCATAGACTTATGGCGGTCTCGAGTCTTAGTATCCAGAATGCGTACCGGATCTCCACTGATCGCATGGTCGGCTCTAAGTTAGCCTTTCAGGCTGAAGTAGATGAGACGGTGAGACATATATTTCTTCAACTGGGACACATGAAATACATCATGTACCTTGCCCAGCTCGGCGGGTAAGTCAAGTCTGTAACTACCGGGCCGATCCGCTCCGTCACAACATATGGCCGCCACATATTTCGGGCTCAACTTGCCCTTCTGGCCAAAACGAAACACTCCACTTCCTTCATGGGGGGATACTCTAACAAAATACCTGATCGCCCCACGGCGAACTCCAGGTCACGTCTGCGCACATCTGGTATGACTTTCTGTCTATCCTGAGCTGCCTTCAGTTAGCCCCGATCTCCTGGCGAACTTCTCTGAACTGCTCCAGATACTCTGGTCCTATAATGACCGTCTCACTCGCTCATCCCAGCAAATGGTGTGGCGGCAGGTTTACCGTATAATGCCTGGAAGGGAGACATCTTGATCGAAGCATGGTAACTGTTGTTTGTAGCTAAACTCGATCAGATGTAACTTGTCAATCCAGCTGGTCTGAAAGTCAAGTGCACAAGCACGTAACATATCCTCAAGTTTCTGGATGGTGCGCTCACTCTGCCCATCGGTCTGTGGGTGAAACGCTGTACTCAATTTCAGTTCGGTACCCAGCTTGCTTCTCGTGTAAAGACTTCCAATACCTCGATAAGAATTCTGGTATCTCTGTCAGATACAATCGTTCTCGGTACCCCATGGTGCCGAACAATCTCTCTATCAAAGAGCTCTGCTAGTTTTGCCACTTTCCGGTGTCCTTCATCGGAATGAATCGGGCCACCTTGGTCAGTCGGTCAACAACAACCCAAATCATATTTCAGACCTCCCCTTGCAGGAAGCCCTACTAACGAAGTCCATAGAAATATCATGGAACTTCCACTCAGGCACTAGCATTGGCTGTACCATACCACCAGGCCGTCGTGGCTCAAACTTGACCTTCTGACAAGTAAGACACCTCAACATAGTCCATTCACATCCTTTTTCATTCCAGTCCACCAAAAATATCTTTTCATACCCTTATACATCTTTGAAGCTCCGGGTGAATCGAAGTAGTAGAACAATAGGATTCACTCAATATGCGCTCCTTCAACTCAGCGCTACTCCTCGTATACACAATCGGCCATTAAGCCTAATCAGGTCATCATCGTGGAGTCTGAAGTCGTACTTCTGACCCTCGAATGTGCCATCAATAAGCTTCTGTCTAATTTCAATCATGTACTGATCCGTCATCTGAGCACTCCGCACCTCTTCACCAAGCTAGAATGAGAGACTAGTGATGGAGAGAGTGTGCTCGGCGACTCAGTGCGTCAGCTAACCACATTTGCCTTACCCTCCTTATATTGCAGATTAATGTCGTAGTCGTTTAGAAATTCGACCCACCTTCTTTGTCTCATGTTCAACTCCTTCTGAGTGAACAGGTACTTTAAACTCTTGTGGTCAGAATAAATCGTCACACTTACCCCCCATACAAGTGATGTCGCCATATCTTCAGTGCGAAGACAATGGCCCCCAATTCTAAGTCGTGGGTAGGTAATTCTCTTCGTGCTTCTTCAGCTGTCGGAGGCGTAAGCTACGACCTTCCCGTGTTGCATCAACACACAACCCATACCTCTGCCTGATGCGTCGCAATACCTCAACTATCTGGACCGTCTGGTAAAGTTAGGACCGGTGCAGATGTCAGAGCATCCTTGAGACTCTGAAAAGAACTCTCACGTCAACTGTCCCTCGAATGGTGCATCCTTTTTCATCAAGGAAGTCATCGGCTTCGAGACCTGGAGAAGTCCTTTACAAACCTCCTATAATAACCTGCCAGACCGGGAAGCTCCTGATGTCGGTAACTGTGTTCGGCCTAGGCCCAGGTACACACTGCTCAATCTTTGCCGGATCAACAGCGATCCCGGCCTCAGAAATCACATGGCCAAGAAAAGATACTTGGTTCAACCAAAATTCACACTTTGAAAATTTCGCATACAACTGATTCTTTCTCAATGTTTGCAACACACTTCTCAGGTGGCTTTCGTGCTCACCTCTCGATCTCGAGTACACAAGTATATCGTCGATGAAGACCACCACTGACTTGTCCAACTGATCTTGGAACAAGCGGTTCATTAAGTCCATGAACTTTGCTGGTGCATTGGATAAACCAAACGGCATAACCGTAAACTCATAATGTCCATACCTAGTTCTGAATGCTGTCTTCTCAATATCACTGTCACGAATAGCAATCTGATGGTATCCAGATCGTAGATCTATCTTAGAGAATACTGATGCTCCCCTCAACTGATCAAATAAATCGTCGATGCGTGGTAAAGGGTAACGGTTCTTCACCGTAACTGCATTCAGCTCTCGATAGTCAATACACAGGCGGAGGCTACCGTCCTTCTTCTTCACGAAGAGGACCGGCGCTCCCCATGGTGAAACGCTAGGGCCGATAAACCCCTTGTCGAGTAAGTCTCTCAGCTGCTCCTTGAGCTCTGTCATCTCTGCTGGAGCCATACGATAGGGCGCCTTCGCAATTGGTCTGGTGCCCGGAACCAAGTCGATCTCAAACTCAACTTCCCGTGCTGGCGGCATGCCCGGCAGTTCCTTAGGAAATACATCAGGAACTCCGACACTACCGACACATCAGGACTAAACTCTGGTCTTCTCTCTATGTCCTGGACATAGCAGAGGTATACATCACTCCCTCGTCGTAATTCACGATACAATAGCCATGGCGGTGATGATCTAAGTCGAAGGCTCCCTAGGCCTCTGGCGGTAAGATATGGTAACCCCAGACGGACTCCGAAGGAGCAGTCGATGCTCGGCACACACCGCTCCAACCAGTTCATCCCGATAATCACATCAAAACCAAGTCCGTCGAACTCTATCAAGTCGATCGGAATTCTTCACTTCTGATTCTCACAACAACATCTCGGTGGTAGCGGGTACACCCTGATCCGCTCTTTCGACGGAGAGTGACTAGGAAGTCTGGCATCTCATCACCGTCTAACCCCAGCCTCTTCGCAAAGGATAGCGAAATAAATGTATGTGAGGCTCCGGAGTCGAACAAGATCGAAGCGTCCACCCATTGACTGGAAAGGTACCGGTGAGGATTGTGCCGCTCCTGCCGGCTTCTGCCTCATTGCAGACACTCAGTATACCTCCCGTTCCGAGTGCACAGCCTAATTCATTGGCAAACTAATAAGTATTGGGTAACTACATGGTTGATATATTTCAAACAACTCCACTTTATTCATTAACATACTCTTTTTACAACATTCGTTGGCTTATACTGTCGCCATAATTAACACTTACAACATCCTTAACATACACTAGTTCAACGCATCACATAATTATACAAAGCTTAAAACTGTCTGAAGGTCAAATTCAAACGTCTGGGTTTCATGTGTGTGGCATTGATCACTGCCGACGGTGCGGTATTCAGTTTGATCTTCTTGATGCCATGGTATAGCATCCTCGACTGCCCACCCATGATTAACACATCTCCCGATTTCAACACTAGCTTCTTCGCGAGATCAGCACGCTTCTGCTCGCCATACACAACACTACGGTATCACCAATGGACCAAGACACCACGGGTACTCCCTTACTTAGAGACTCGGGTGACTCGTCCTTATCTTGGTGTAAACCTAACCGTCCACCTTTCTGGTAGAAGTTCACAATACACAGATCCGCTTTCACATTTGGAATTGAATCCGTTTCAACTTGTTGAGCAATTCCCACGGCGTGGTTAACGACCGCAAGGAACTCCTCAGGTATGCTTAGTACAGTTGCTCCATCTTCAGCTCGCACTCCTTGATATGTCTTGGTGTAAGGTTCCAGTCCTTACCCATGCACATCATCTTCAATTTCATCTTTGATCCGCTCGGGTATTCGGGTGTGTAAAAACCTCCAGGTTTTGCTCCCAGTTCATTGCATCGTCTGATGATATGGATTTGTGCTTCCGGTGTCAGGTATCCATTTAAGAGTACCATACCTGGTTGGATGACCTGACATTGCTCCATTGGAAAGTCGGTGATGCCGATGGTAGTTTCTTCAGGGTTGGGTGTGGGTGGGATTGGCTAACATATATTGAAGGTTCCTTTAAGTTTAGAGTTTATCTAATTAGGTGACTTTCACACTATACTTTAATTGTTTACTCACATGGTTGTCTACTTAAACTCACTAACACACATGCTGAAATGCGGTATGCAATCACTTATTTCACTCAATAGTTTAGGCGGTACCTGGTCTAGAAGAGGGCCCTGGCGCCTCAGACCGGTCCACCACATTCAGGGCGGCCTTGCCGGACCCCGACCCCTTCCCCTTCTGGGAATCTGTGTACCTCTGATCTGGGGGTGGCTGATTCGCCGTCTTCGGGCCATCGGTGGTCGTAGTGGCCTTACCCTTCCATTGCCCCTTGGGCCTGTAGTTTCTACTGTTCGGGTTCTGCCAGCACTCATAGTCGCGGTGCCCATCTTCTCGCAGTATCGGCACTGCACATCATTACCCTTGCAGTCCTTGCCGAGGTGGTCTCCGTTACACCACTTGCAGTAATAGTGGTGCTTCGGTCCAGAGCCCGTGCTAGCTGCTAACACATCACACACTCAGTACATACTTCACAAATTAATAACACACACTAGATTTTGGTATTGAAATTTGTTAATTACCCTTGGTGGGTAAGAACGTAAGGGCTTGGCCGCATAAGCATAGGTGAGCTGCAGAGGCTCCTCAGCAGTGGTGGTCTGGGTCTGGCCCTTGCCACCCGTTGCTGTCCTTTCTGGAACTGGGGGTATGGCTTCCTCTTCTTTCCTCCCCCTTGCCCTTGCGTGCCTTGGCCCTTGTTCATGGTCTTGCGCTTGAGCGCACTCTCCTCGTCCCTCAGACGGATGGTGATCTCCACAATTGCAGCGGCATGGTAGCACTCCTATATTTAGGGTGTCAGTTATGCCCCGCCAAACAATTCACATCACATTAACACATTGTACATACTTATTCACATCACACTGTAGTCCCATTACATGCAAAGTATATATCCAGTTGGCCCCATGCCATAGCATAGGCGGTAGCTCAGTCCATTGTAGAAACGGTTCACAAGAATCCGGTCTGAGTAGCCCAGATCCGGTAGCAGGTGGATAAGTCTGATGAAGGCTGAGTAGTACTCATCTACCGTCATCTTATCCCCTTGCCTCAGATTATCCAACTCCAGGCGCTTGGCCTCTTGCACGTGTATCGGGTAGTACTTGGCTCGCAGCAGAGCCGTGTACTCCCTCCACTGAAAGGTCGGGTCAGCAACTCTGCCCTCCCGTACTAGCTTCCACCAGCTCTGTGCCGAACCCTTCAAGTATGCGGCAAGTCGAACCTTGACCTCCTCAGGCATTGCTATGGTCTCGAAGGCGGTCTCCATCTCGGAGATGTACGCCTCCAGCTTACGAGGGTCGGTCTTCCCACTGAATGATGGTGGCCTCAGATCAGCCACGCCTTGACCCAGTTGGTCTCTCTGGCGGTGGCGGTGGTGGTGGTTGTACTCCGGGCTGTTGCCCCTGCTGCATCGCAGCTACCAATTGGGGTACCATCTGGGCTACGCGGCTGCTACTACTGCCTCAGCCATAACCTGAGTCGTAGTATTCTCGCCCTAGTCACCCGTATCTCCATTGCCGTGTCCACGGCCTCTACCTCTCGGTCGACCTGGCATCTGAATTCACATGAACATTCATCAGCAATATGCTTGCACACTTATCGGTCCAACTGTTGTAACGCTTTTCCCGACCGTAAGGTATTCCCACACTTATTAGTGGTTAACCTTTCCATAACTGTTCACTTAGGTAACTGTAGTTAGGTTTCCTAACTCGGTATATCCCTAAGCTCGGTATTCTAGCCATCAGAGCGATACTTCGCTCTGATACCACTTTTTGTAACACCCCTAATACGCACATAACATTACTTGAAATCGCAGCGGAAGTTAAACAACTAAGCAATAACTAAACGATTGGTGCTACAACGCCGTCAACCACCCACGTGGTTAACAAGGCTGAATAAATACAAGTGTATCGGTCTGATGATCAGACTCCCGAGCATAGAACTAATAACCACATATACATTAACATAATACCGAGTGTTTACTTACGTCCTTCACTGTATACTGTCACTGTAAACTGTTCACAACCAAATATATAACGCCACGGGAGCACAGGCGCATCCCGGGCCCAACATCCAAAGTAATCAAAAGTAAACCTGCATCCTAGAATCTAAAGCCATTCCGCTTCTTCATCCTCATCCTGTAGTAAAGAAATATGGAGCCCCCGAGGGGGTCAGCAACCCTTGGCTGGTATGGTTAACGCACGAGCCCATCGGCTACCGGGATACGCGCAACTAATTGTCATGATGACATGGCATTCTTTTTAAAACACACAACATATACAATTATCATAACATAGGTATTGTACACAACATCACACATAACACACAAGAACATTTCCATTTAGGAAGTGAACCAATACAATTAGTTCCCATGGTGAGCCTAGAGAATGTTGCCATGCTCATGCTAAGCTCGTTACATAACTCGTTACCGTCCTGTTAGATTGAACGGCTAACTTAACACAAGGTGCCTCGGATATAGTCACCCAAGCGCACCGAAACTACACACAGTATGCCCTGTGGCCCGACGTGAGTCAGTAAATAGCCTTGGTTAAGCTAAAGGGAAGGTTGGAAACCAAATTGGAAAACAACCATAACATACAAAGAGAATCGAACCGGTTATGACATCGACTCCCATACTCACACGCGTGGCCGGAACAGACCGGACTCCTCACTTCCCCCGTTAGCACTTGTTAGTAGTTCATCATTGAACTCAATAATCAATTCACAATAATAGGTCAAGTCTTGTTAGACACACACAAGGGAAGAGAGAGTCATACTTATCAACATAATAATATTCAACAACTGTAAACTTTTTACATGCTTTAATCTTACAAAGTCATAAGCACACAGAAAACAAACACACACAAGCCGGTGTAAACCGGTAGGCAACAGACTGCAAGAAAACCATACCTTGGTCCTTGCTTCGATTGATTTCCACTGTAGGCCACTCCTATACAGGTTTAAGAATGTTGGTTAATTATTTACTTAACTTCAAACTTACTAAATGTTTAACATGATTGTATGACATGTTTTAATACCCAACTAATCCTCCCTTACCTACCTTATACTCCCTAGGGTTAACTACATTAGCCACACTCTTTATTATTTTTATATTTTTTTTATATAAATTTTGGTCTGTCCGACCCACCGTCCGACCCACAACTGGGTCGGACCCTTCCAGTGATTTTCGGGTTTGAAAAACTTAACTTGTCCGACCCATGTCCGACCCAACCTTCTGGGTCGGACCATTCCAGAGATTTTATCGATCTTTGAATATACATGTCCGACCCATGTCCGACTCACTCGACTGGGTCGGACCATTACAGAACATTTACCGCCTTACAAGACATGACCGTCCGACCCATGTCCGACTCACTCGACTGGGTCGGACCATTCCAGAACATCTTCCGTCCTTCAAAACATGACCGTCCACCCAAGTCCTCTGGGTCGGACCATTCCAGAACCATTTCCTGACGTCTAACAGAGGCTGTCCGACCCAAACTTGGGTCGGACCCCTGGGTCGGACGCCACCAAAACTTGCCCAAACTTGTCAAATTTTCACCAAACTTCTCCTTAAGCCTCTTAATGTTTTCTAACATCACTTGGTACACTTAAACCCTCATACATCATTCATAAAATTAATTATCTATCTCCTTAACACTTACTCATTCCATACCGAAATTCCTAACACTTATGTTATTTCCTCCTTAGTTTTCCAAGTGGTGTTTCATACTTATGATAACCACTATGCCAATAATATTTCCTCACCACTACAACATCATCTCCCAAGCATTTTTCTTTCTAAGCAACTCCTTGAACATCTTACAAGTTTTATAACTCCCATGCAACAAATCACTTCATCCCTTTTTTACCAACAATGCACAAGTCCTAAATACAATCTTTTGCATTCTAAATCCTCTTAACATTGCCTAAGCCCTTTTGACATCTTTAAACAACTCAATGCATGTTTCTTCCACTAGTTGATCACCTTCCATACTAAACATTTCCTAGCTTACCAAACTCACTCTAAACCCTTAGAACTTCCTGCTTCTTACCTAAATTTTGACATAGGTTCTCCTAGAACGTTACTAAACCAAAACACATTGTTTTCTCCATTAAACACAAGAACACCTAAATTCACCAAAACACTCTCACACACAAAGTTCCACCCAAAGTACACTACATTACAATATAGTGCATAATTTCAATTGCATGGCACTTAGGCCCTTAAAATGCTTAAATATTAAACACTGAATTTCCACAATATATATGCCTTTGACCTGCAAATGCATACAACAACACATATGCCCTTTTACTAGTCTCCTTGAGAACATTTCACTAAGTCATTTACCATTTGCTCTTTAGGTAGTTTTAACAAGCATTATAAGCTTTTCTCCTAAGGCATTAAACTACATTAGGTTAGCATATTTACCTCTTTTTCCTCGCAAACTTCTTTTTGTTTCCTTGACTAAATTGGCAAGGCTTTTAGTTGCTTGTCAACTTCTAAACATTATACAAATGATATAATGAGTATACAAGCTTTAAGCTTTATCTCATTGTAAACCCTAGTTACATATATTGTTTTAAAGCATTAAGGTAGTTGTTTTACCTGGTATTTGAAGAGAGTTTGAATATCTATCAAGAGAGGACTCCACCTAGTCCTTGAAAGGTTGGAATGAAGCTAGAAAAAGCAATATAATGAGCACCTTCAATGGTGATTTTCGGTCATGATAAAAACATGGAGGAACATTATTTTTCTTTAAGATTCCTTACCTAGAAGCAAAGGAGATCATAATATGTAGAAATATAAGCTCAAGCTCCTTCAATGGTGGAACTCCATGGAACCGAAATGGTGGTCTTGAAGTTTTGAGAAGATAGGAATGAAGAGCTTGATGAGACTAAGAGAATGGTGGT